>CM053598.1:1184833-1221652 GCA_028646575.1 Pseudocheirus occidentalis | reverse complement strand
GCAGGCCCCCCCCCCCCACCCAGGCCAGCCTTCACTTCCACTCCTGCCCAGCCTCTGTGGGAGGCTCTTCCAGCCCCAGGCTGAGGGTCTGGTCCGGAGCCTGTGGCCGGGGCTGTTCAGTCAGTAAGCTCCTGAAAGCTGCCCCCTTCTCTCTGTTCCTCATTTCTTGGCATCTTCTGGGTGAGGGGCTCCTGTGAGGATAAGGCAGCTGCAGCTGCTGAACGCCAAGGCTGGAGACTTGGGCAGCCCTCTGTCTTGGCCCGTCTCAGTGCCCTCTCCTCTTGTGGCTCCCACTTGTCCACGAGCTCAGAATGTGTCTCCGCAGCACCATGGTGTGCTCTGGCCCCTCCCTTCTGCAGGGGAGGAAACTGAAGAGCAAGGGGGAGAATGCCAGCCCCCCTGCCCCAAGGCCATGAAGCCAGTTTGTGTGGGGTTTGGGCCCCAGGTCCAGGGCTATTCACAATACCACAGACTTCCTGCTGGGGCAGAGCCACACCCCCTCAAGAGAGAGAAGCCCCCACCGGCAGCAGCTCACAGAGGGGAAGGACACTAAAAATGTGCCTGGGCATCAAAGCCGTACCACAGACACACACACACATCTCTCACACACCACACACATTCACATATACCACAAATGTGCATGCACACACTGCACACATATACCCCCCACATACATTGAGATCATGTTTGTCTCCTAAGAAGAGGAAAACAGAGAACTCTCATTCTCAGCTACTGCCATCGATGGTGGATTAGCTTCCAACATGGGACCAGATGGTAAGTTTATTTGGTCTGTGTTCTGGTCCACGATTATGTTTCCATTTGGTGGCTCGCTTGTGGCTCGCTTGTGGCTCACTTGATTCTTTCTTGACACTGGGTTGCTTAAAATCTCCCTTCCTGATTCTGTTAATTCGTCTATATTTTAAGTGTTGGTTGTAGACTGGTTTCCTTAGTTCTGCCAGAGTTTGGCAGATCCTGCTCATCACAGTGGGCTGCTGCACCACCTAGAGCCTCAGAATCCACACCTGGGTGTTTGCAATGGACCCCACCCCCACCCCTGCCCCAGGCCAGAGTTTCTCTGGGGTGCATGGTATCACCCTCATGCCCCTTTCTCCTCTCCCTCTCAGGTGATCCTTTTTTAAAAAATATAAATATTTTAAATTTATTTTTGGTTTTCAACATTCACTTCTATAAGATTTTGAATTCCAAATTTTCCCCCTCTCTCCCCTTCCCCCTCCCCAAGTCAGCAATCTAATACAGGTTATATATGTACAATCATATTAAACGTATTTCCACATTAGTCATGTTGTGAAAGAAAAATCAGAGGAAAAGGGAAAAACCATGCTAAAGAAAAAAAAGAGAGAAAATAGTGTGCATGCAGACTCCACAGTTCTTCTTCTGGGTGTGGACTGCATTTTCCATCACAGGTCACTTGGAACTGGCTAGGAGTCACTGCTGACAAGAGCTAAGTCATTCACGGCTGATCATTGTTGCAATGTTTCTGTTACTCTTTCCAGTGTTCTCTTGGTTCTGCTTGCTTCACTCAGCATCAGTTCAAGTGAGTCTTTCTAGGTTTTTCTGAAGTCGCCTGCAGATGAGTCTCTTTTCCACCATGTCAGCCTCTGGTGAGGCAGTTCTCTACTAGATTATATACATTGCAGTATCCATACACCTCCATCAGTTTTAAAACTAAAAAAGGTATTCTTTAGTTACCCATTTCTACAGATTGTCTTCAAAACTCCCAAAGACTTAACTAGACACAACCACTGTGCCTTTTCAGGCTAATATCTATTTCTAACAGCCAAATACAGAGCATGGGAAAAGGTGTCAATAATGTGGGTTATTGAGGCCAAAATGCCTTCCATCAGGATCCATGCATGGAGGGACTGCCCAGTGGCAGACCCTCAGTGCCTGTATGTGACCTGAATCTCTCAGGCTGCCCAGGCCTGGCTCTGGAGAATGATCCCACCACATCTGACAGAAGTAGAGCTATTCCTGGTGGGAAGGGCACCCAGTGAGACCTTCCCTGTGCCCCAGACCCCTGTTCCAATGATGGGATCCAGCTCTGACATTACAGTCTCTCTAGACTTCCTCCAGGCTACCTGTTCTTTTTTTGACAAGAGGCCAAATCAAATCTAACATGTGGCCCCTTCCCTGTGGTTCCAGGCAGCTGCCAAGGGCAGGGTGGAAGGGCAGAAGGGAGCCCATGGTCCCCAGGGCACTCTCAGCCAGCTCTGGGGAGGGTCAGTCCAACAGCTTGGTTAGCTGTTGCCAGTGAACTGGTCTGAATGGCTGAATGAACTTGATGCTAAGGGCAGGGTCAGCTGATACACGTGGGGTTCCAGGTGTCAGCTGCTCCTTACCTGGCAAACCTCCAACAAGACTGAGTGAAGCCAATAGGAAAGGAATATGCCAAGCTCTGAAGGGGGCACAAGGAGCCAGGGGAGAACCCTGGGCCAGAAGCCAGGGCTGGTTCTGAATTTCTGCTCTGTTCCTTGCTATCTGTGTGGTCCTGGGCAAGTGTCTTTCCCTCTGTGACCTACTCAGCTGTCACATGAGGCTAATAGGGGCTCCTGACCTCACAGACTGGTTGTGAGGAGGGGGCATTATTATAGAAGGCACTTATGGCTTTGACTTGCTAAATCTGGGTCGGATTGTGTGACTAGAGAATATCAGATGTTAGGAGTCACCCTTCTGTAGACATGGGGAGAAGCAAAAAGAGGAAGATCCTTCCCAGGTGCCATCATGGGGCACTTGGCCTTTAGTGTGTGAGGCTGCAGGGGGTCCAGAGAGGGATGGTGGAACAGGAGGAGCCAAGGCCCCTCCAAGATGTGCAAGCCCTGTGACTGACTGTGACCAAGGTCCAAGGAGGGTGGTCAGGCCTCACCTCCCCATGATCTTCCCTCTTGTCTCCAGATTCCTAGCAGGAAAATTCAGGGTCTCCCTCTAAGCCCTTCCTCTGGTGGGCTCCCCCTCCTACGTGGCCCCTCCTCTTCTCTCCAAGAGCTTTGGCCAAATGCTCCAGGCGAGTTCCAGGGCCCAGGAATCCCTCACTGGAGATCCCTCCTGGGCAGCCATCCCCCAGGAAGTTTGGCCCTATTCTGCCACTGGCTGCAGGAGCAATCATTTCTGGAGCCCAGAGACTCTCTGGGGAAGTCTCTGGTGCTAATCGAAGCCTCCCCTGGGAGGTTCAGAGGCTAGTCTAGGCCACAGTTATATTTGAACTCAGATCTTCAAGTCTTAGGTCAGGGCTTCAGCCTGTCTTTCTGGATTCATATCTCTCCCCCCCCCCCACCCCCCAACTAACCGCCACACACCTTCATGTTCGGGCCCAACTGACTCAGTCACTGTTCGGTCTCTGGCCTCCCTGTCTTTGCACAGGTGCCCAGTCCTCCTACTGCTTCCAGTTCTGTTTCCTCTCGGACTTCCTTTGACCATCTCTTGCACAAGGTATTGCTCCTCCTCCTCCCAGTGGTCAGCCACTGCCCTGCAACATGCAGCAGCAACTCCCCATGATCCGGGGATGCCCTCCACCTCTAGTCACTGCCCCCAAACAGCCTGCAACACACTTCAACAGCTGTTCCCCTGGTTACCATGCAAATTTCCTGGGAGGAATATCAGTCATAAACACTTTAGTCAGAAGGGTGGGCAGAGGTGGGGTGGGGGTAGGGATGAACACTGAAAGAAGATGCTGGGGACATGGAAGATGCTGTTTGGTGGCACCATGGACAGAGCATTCCCCAGAGAGAAGCAGTCCCCTGCTCCCCAAGAAGCAAGGCTGCCTGCTTCCCCTTTGACAGTTATCCCCAAATTCGGGCCCTCCCTCTAGGCCAAGCCCAGATAGAAATCTACATAAGTGAGGGTTCAAAGAAGGGAGGGAGCATGGGCGCCCTCCTGGGCACCCCGGGCATGGAGCTACATGGGGGCCAGGGCTCTCCCCAAGGCTCTCATTGTCAGGGAAGCTAGGAGGGGAAGAGCTTTCCAGGGAAGGGGGCAGGGGGGCACCTGGCCCCCACACTCTCCCAGCATGCTGGCATCTGAAGCTTGACCCTGCAGGCCCCACAGCCTTTCAGTCTCTCTGAAGGATGGCAGTCACCGAGATTGCATCATGGACGGGGGCAGATAGAGAGAGGGCCTCCTCCTTTTCCCAGGACAGATTGCAAAGTAGGTCATCAGACGTCAAATCCAAATGAATGCGATCCCCGTTCCGCCTCGGCCTTCTCTGCCAATCAAAGGCCCCTAAAATTAGCCCAGAATGCAAAAGGGCTTGACTTTGAGAGAGACAGAACCGTGAAGCTGCGGAGGCTGCGCTTACATAAGCTGCACGTGGGGCTGCACCCAGGCTCCTGAGGAGACTTCCAAACATGGGAAGGAAGGACAGCCAGTTAAGCAGAGACTGTCCTTCCTGGAGGGCACCAGGAGGGGCCCGGGTGTTCGCTGCTTGGAGGGGGAACTCGCCTAGGTAGAGAGGCGGTCTCATCTTGTTCAAAGATGCTCCTAATGCAAACCGACTCCGATGTGGAGGCAGAACCTTGGTCTGTGGGGAAGGTTGAGCCTACACAGCCTCTAAGAGAGGCACTCTGCTGCTGGCCTGACATGCATGGAAGGGGAGGAGGAGGAAGGGAAGGGGGAGGAGGAAGGAGGAAGGGGGAGAGGGGAGGAAGTAGCAGGGGGGAGAAGGAGGAGGAAGGAGGAGAAAGAAACCTCAGCTAAGACTGGGCAAGTGACTGCCCCAAGGTCACCCAGCTGGTTTCCCTGAGAGCCCTTTGCAGGTCGACCACCTCCTCAGCAGGCACAACCTCTCCTCCAGGGCCGATAGAGACCCAGGAGGACCCTCACATCCTGGTCCTTCCGGTCCACAGATGCTGCCAGAGGACTCCCCTTCATCCTTCCAGGGTGGCATGAGCCTTGAGTTGTACTGACTTCTAGGTAGGAGCCCTCTGGCTCCACCTCCAGGGAGGCATCATTGACCATCTTGGGTTCCCCTCCCCCAGAATATCTTTAATCCCCTGCGTATTTTGCTGCAGGCAGATGGCATTGGGTTGGTAGGAGCCCTGCAGAGACTTCTCAACCATTCACACAGCAATGCGCAGGTGGATTACAAGTGCCTCTAGGGAGTGTGGTCCCTGCCCTTGGGGGGCCAGGCCAGAGGGAAGGCTGAGCTAAAACCAAAGTAGGGAGGCACAAGTCCCAGCCTCCAGGGGGTTTCTGAATGGTGATGGAGGGTGGGCCCTGCCCAGGCGCTCCTGGGAGGACTTGGCATTTTAAGAGATGAAACACAACTGTCCTCCAGTCCTGCTGTTCCCTTGAGAGGGTACGGGAGATGTTAGATATATAGAAGAAGACTTAGACGATAGAAGATTTGGAGAGAATCAGGAGCCCCTGGCGGTTTGTGAAGGTCGGGGCACCAGGTGCTGGGGGATGGGGCAGGAAGAAACAGAGGGAGACAGAGAGGACTCTGGGGTGGAGCCCTCAATCTGCCACACTCCGGTGTGTGCAAAATCTCCTGCCCCTCGGCAGGGCTCCCTGTGTCTGTGCCCACAAGAGACTGGCCCTGAGGGAAGGCAATGGAGACTGGGAGCTGGGATCCCTTCCTGAGGCCACACAGGCGGGAGCTGGGGATGGTCAAACCCTATTTTCACTCCCAGCCCCACCCTACCCCCCCCACTGGCTGGAGAGCATGCTCAAGGATGGTGCCCTGGAGGGCACTGGCCTGGAGACTAAGCACCTCCCATTCTGGTCCCCAGACCCCCTCCTCACCCCCAAAACATCCGGGTAACCCTGGAGGGAAAGGCAGGCAGGTGGTGCAGGGCTAGGCCTGCAGTCAGGAAGGTCTGAGTTCAGATTCCAGGGCTGGTCTCTTTTACCTTCTGTTTGCCTCAGTTTACTCAACTGGAAAATAAAGATCATACCCACCCAGAGTGGTTGTGAAGGTCAAACAGGGTAGCATTTTCTTTTTTTAATTTTTGCCTTTTTAAATATTTAAATTAATTTGCTTTTAGTTCCCAACGCTCATTTCCACAAGGTTTTGAGTTTGGGATTTTCTCCTTGTCCCAGAGACAATACTTGCAAAGCTCTTAGCTCAGTGCCCGGCATCTGGCTTGTCCCCTTCCCCCTAACTTGTACCCAGTGCTGGGGGCCTGGGGTGGCTCTCCTCTCTGCCCTTGGTGCAAGTCCCCCTCAGTTACGTTCACCCAATTTTAGGGTTCCCTGTTCAGCCTCACAATCAGATTAGCTTTTTTTTTAAATTCTTTTTTTTTTTTGCAGGGCAGTTGGGGTTAAGTGACTTGCCCAAGGTCACACGGCTAGTTTTTTTTTTTTTTTTAATGGTAAGTGTCTGAGGTCAGATTTGAACTCAGGTACTCCTGACTCCAAGGCCGGCGCTCTATTCACTGCGCCACCTAGCCGCCCTCAGATTAGCTTTTACAAAGCAGTGCTTGCTTCAACAAAAGAGCAAAAAGAAGCAAAGATCTCTTCCCCCAATGCCTGGGGGGCCTGACCGCCCAGCACCTCCTCAGTTCCTGAGCTGGTGAGGGGGATTAGCTTGAGAGTGTGACTCAGGTACTACAGAGCTCCAGGGCTGGGGAGCCTTCTAGGCCACATGTGACACTCTAGGTCCTCAAGTGCAGCCCTTTGACTGAACCCAAACCTCACAGAACAAATCCCCTTCATAAAATGAATGATTCTATAAAACTTGGATTCAGTCAAAAGGCAAGCACCTGAGGAACTAGTGTGGCCTTGAGGTCCAGCTTCCCCAGCCCTGGAGTTCTATAAAGGTTGCCTCCCCCAGGCTCACATCCCAGTTCCCTGGCTTCTAACAGCTTCCCAGGCAGGCTGGCAGTGACATCCAGCCAAGGACACTAGGGCTCGAGCCCCGGGTTCAAGACTCCATTGTCTGTGCCCAGAGCTGAAAAAGGATAAGTGAAAAAAGCCCCAAATCCCAAGAGTGGTTCCCCAGGTTCTACAAGGGGTGAAAGAAAATGAACCCTGCCCTGGCTGGCTCATTACCCATTGCCAGGCCTGTGGATGGGTAATAAAGCTCACTATAACAAGGCTTATGGAGGAATTGCTTCATGCCAGGCCCTGTGCCAAACATTTTACAATTACTGTCTCATTTGAGCCACACATCAACCCTGAGAGGTAGATGCTTCTGTATTCCCTCTTTATAGATGGCAAAACTGAGGTAAATGGGCTAAGGGATTTGCCAGGGTCAGCCCTGAACAGCATTTCCAAGATGGAGCAACTGTTCTTCCCTCAGGGAGATTTAAGAATGAAGTTGGTTCCAGACCCACCTACCCAGGTGGAGAACCTGAGATGTCTCCTCCCAGAAGCAGGGGGCTGACTTTCTCACAGATGCTTCCATCTCATGGGATGTGCATACACACTAAAGTTCCAGTACACACTTAGCTATCGGCATATGGAGGCTCCTTGAAGGAGAGGACCGGGCTTTCCTTTACACTCTGGGCATCTGGCTCAGTAAAAATATGAAGAAGTAGATGCTGGCTTCTCATAGGCTGTTAGCACCTAATGGGGCTGCCATCAGCCCTCCATCTCTCCTTGGCTCCATAAGCACTATCCTCGAGACTCTGGTCTAGCCTTTGCCAAAGGCAGCTGCTTCTGCCCCAAATCTGACGTTGTCACAAAGTGCAAGAAGGTCAGTCTGGCAAGGCCTCTTTTTCTTTTTTGTTTTAATATTTTATATAGAATTTAAAATATGTAAAACATGTAAAAACAAATTTTAACATTTGTTGGTTTTTTTTAAGTTGTGAGTTACAAATTCTCTCTCTCCTTCCCTTCCTTCCCCCCTCCCTGAGACAGTAAGCAATCTGACATAGACTATACATGTACAGTCATGTAAAACATTTCCATATTAGTCATTTTGTAGAAGGAAGGAAAGTGAAGGAAGGAAGGAAGGGAGGGAGGGAGGGAGAGAAAGAGAGAAAGAAAGAAAGAAAGAAAGAAAGAAAGAAAGAAAGAAAGAAAGAAAGAAAGAAAGAAAGAAAGAAAGAAAGAAAGAGAAAGAAAGAGAAAAAATAAAGAAAATGAAAAAGTCTGCTTCAATGTGCATTCAGACTCCATCAGTTCTTTCTCTGGATGTGGATAACCTTTTCCATCTCAAATCTTTTGGAATTGTCTTGGATCCTTGCATGGCTAAGAAAAGCTAAGTCGTTCACAGTTGATTATTGAACAATGTTGCTATTACAATGTTTTCTTGGTTCTTCTCACTTCACTTTGCATCAGTTCATGCAAGTGTAAGACTAGTACTTGATACAGTCAGGCTTGGTCCCAGTGACATTCATTCATTCACATGAACCCTTGATGTTCAGTGCAGCCCTTCGTGACCTAGGGCAGGGGATAGGGGAGGGGCAGGGTAGAGGCAGGGTAGAGTTTCTCCAAATCTTTAAGATTCAATTAATTTAAATTCAGTTTGACTTATAAATGAACAAAGGTGAGAGGAAGGGGGGTATTGGGAAGTGTGTTGAAATATTGGAGTTGGGGGGGAGGGAGTCTATTCAGGCCCCCAGCTGAAGCCTGGCTTCCTGGGAATCTGAAGATCTTCCCTGCCCCTAGGCCCTTTGATAGGCTTAAGTGGCTGAGAATCTTCCCTGATTTGAAAGAATACTCTGCCCCCTAATAGGCTGAATGTGGTCACATGGAGCCTGTGGCTGGAAGGCTTGTTTTTCAGGAATGCCTGTGCCTTATTACTTTGTGATTGGGCAGTGGGTCAAGAGGGCTGTGACATTCTTTGATCCAGGAGAAGGCTATATATACTCTGATGTGAGGTTTTGTTTTGGGGCTCACTTTGGGAAGAGTTGTGTGATTTGGCCAGATGAGGCTCTGGGAAGCTGTTGAGCCCCCTCCCGCCCCTTTGAAAACCCAGATGTTGGTACTTTTTTCTCTGGCAACTGACTAGGGATGGATGTAATGGTCAGACGGCTGGAAGCTCTGTCTGCTGATCTGTTTGTTTGTCTGCTTGTGACTTGTGTTTGTATTCTCTGAAGTTCAGGGTGCTGACTTTTTCCTCTGAACAAGGTAAATGATATATGTTTGACTGATTAAAGTGAGACTGTTAACCCGTTTTGAGTTGTTTTCCTTTAGTAAAGCAGATCTAAGAACCTGTGCTAGCGGCCACCCTGGGTATGCTAGGGTGCTTGCTGATACACTTCCCCCCACCCAGGGAAGTGGCCCTCCTTGCCTCTGAGGCCTGAAGGTCCCTCCCTTACTTCTTTGGATCTTTTTGAGAACCAAGGCCAGTGGGAGAAGTAGCTGGTCTAGCTTATGCATCGGCGGTGCCCCAACTCCCAGTTGTAGTCAAATGATCTTTTAAAAGTTTTTCTCCCAGGGATTCCCTCACTTCCTCCACAGGGTTTAACGTCTGGCTAAAATTCCAACCGGACTCCAGTGCTAAATCCTTCCTCTAGAAGGGAGAGCTGAATGGCTGGCTCTCCTTCATTCCACCTAGCCCCTGCTCATTCATTCATTCATTCACTCCCTCCCTCCCTCCAAAGCTTTTATTGACAGATACTATGCTGGGTGCTGGTGACACAAATAAGAAAGCCAAACATTTCCTGCCCTCAGAGAGGTTGCTTTCTGGGACCTTATTACTGTTGTTGTTATTATTATATAACAGTGTGCATTAGCTCAGTGGATCAACACGGCAGACAATCCTGTGAAGTAGGAACTGGGGCTGAGGGCTAGAAACAACCAAGACAAGATTCTGAACTCACATCTTCCTGACTTCAAGTCCAAAACTCTAGCCACCACTCCACCCAGTTCCTGATATGGCAAAGTAAATGTTAAAATTTATCATCAGAAGAGAATACAAGCATATTCTGGAATCAGGAAAGACATCATGTAGTATCATGGACGTAAAACTGAAGGACCCTGACAGCCACCCCATTTTGTAGAGGAGAAACCAAGGCCCAGGAGGGTTAAGGATTTGCCCAAGGTCACCACTGTTGTAAGCAAGGAGCTTGGACCTGACCCCTTGTCCATGATCCCATGACTCACCACCCCCAGTCTTCCCATAGAATCATATTAAACCATGCTTTGAAGGAAGCTAGTGATTCTAAGAGGCCTAGGTGAGGCAGTTTGCATATTGTTCCCTTCCACCCCTTGTCATTAGAAAGTGGACTCAGTGAGGATAGGGACTGTCTTTGTGTCCCCAGGGCTTAGCACAATGCCTGGTAGCAGCAGGTGCTGACTAGATGGACAGAAGTAGGTATGTCATTAACTATTGTCCTTGGGGGCATCTGCATGGATGTTGCAGGCTGGTAAAATCAGGGGTCCATTGGAAGGACCACCCCTGGTGCCTTTGGGTGCAGACTCCAGTCAGTACAGAGATAATGGAGTCAGCTTTTGAAACCAGATCCCCTAACCCCAGAGGACTGAGTCAGAGGATTTGCCTCTTGCTTCCTCAGTGTCCAAGGGCTGGTTACAGAAATGCCCAACAAAGGCCCTGGGTGGAGATCATTGCTTTCCAAGACTGCCTTGGAGTCTTGAAGGGAGCCCTGTTGCTTTGCCCATAGCTTTGGCAGTTTTGCTCCTTAGATCCTTGGTGTTTTTCAAGGGCTGAGACAAATGATGCAGGGGTAAAAGTGCTTTAGACCATAAATTCCATAAGTGTCTAATAAGGTAAATCAGGCCCACCCTGAGCTATCTCGAGTGAGAGAAGAAAGGAATTCAAAGGCACACTTTTCTGGTAAAGAGCTCTACTGAAGATTGTCACCCTGGGGCCTCCCCAGCCAAAGGATGGGCTGGTCCTTCCCCAGAGGCTACACAGGATAAGCACAGATCTTACCATGTCACCCTCCCTCCAATAACGTCTAGGGGCTCCCTATGGCCTCCAGGTAATCAGGTATTTCAAATATGAAATCCTCCAGCTGACTTTCAAAGCTTTCCATGATGTGGTCCCTCCTACCTTTCTAGGCTTCTTCCACACTTGACTCTCCTTGGACTCTGTGAACCATTGATGAGACAGACCCTCCATATCCCATCTCTGTGCCTTCTTCTCATTGGCTCATTCCCACACCTGAAATGTTTCCTCTCCTTCCCTTTATTTCCCAGCTCTGCCTTATTCCTTCCAGACTCCTCTGAAACCCTGCCTTCTCCAGAAACCCTTTGAGGTAACTTCTCATTTGCCCTGCATATGTCATGTATGCACATATGTGGTTGTTTGCACATTGTCCCCTTTTGCCCCTTACCATTAGAAAGTGGGCTCAGTCAGGATAGGGATTGTCTTTGTGTCCCCAGGGCTTAGCATAATGCCCGGTAGTAGTAGGTGCTGACTAGATGGACAGAAGTTGGCATGTCATTAGCCGTTGTCTTTGGGGGCATCTGCACGGACATTGCAGGCTGGGAAAATCAGGGGTCCATTGGAAGGACAGCCCCTGATGCCTTTGGGTACAGATGAAGCCAACTCCACTGTCTCCTTTCCTCACCACCTCCCCAACTTGAAGCTCTGAGCCATTCTTCTGTTGGCTAAGACTTCTCAATCCCTGACAATCTCAAGTCCTGTGTGGTCCAGTCCTTAAAATGTTTGAACACATGAGTCTCTGAGCAAAGATAAAAACACCCGAAGAAGTGGTTTTTAGCTCACTTTTAGGCAATGTGGCAAGGATCACTTTTCCTTTTCTCCCTTGGTCTTACATTTGGAGGGCTAACACTTGACAATTTGTAGACAGTCTGATACTTGTGGTCTTTACCTCCCTCTGCTCCCGTGACCATGCCTGCAAAAACAGAAAGTATTTCCTGGACTCTGTAATAACAGCAGCAGTGACCCAGGGGCCTCCCTGAGGCTCTTGGATCATAGCAAGGCTGCCTCCCTAACACAGCAGGACACAGCTGGTGCCCTGCTGGCATGGGCTTGGAAAGCCTACGGACCCCTTCAGGCCCCAACAAGGCTTCTACCGAGGCTGTTGGTGGAGCCTGGGCTTAGTTGTATCTAAAGTGCATGGCATGAGGGAGCCAGGACGGAGACCTGGGTAGGGAAGGGGGCTTGGCCAGAGCAGGTAGAGCCCATCTCTGGCTCCTTGCAGGCTGACACGCCCCAGCTCCAGGCTGGCTTGTTTCCTCTTTACAGCCTCCTCAACAGTGGCTCCTCCAGCCTCCTCCTGTTTCTTGGCTTTTCCCATTTTCCATGGCTGGAGCCTGTTGATACTTGGTTGCGTCCAGTTCATGCTGTCAGGATACATTCCCATTTATTGAGGCTGAGATCAGTACAAGGATTGTTTTTTTCCTTCTCTCTAATTGTGGTTTGAAATGGCCACTTTTGAAGATCCCACCTAATATTAGGGCGTGTGATTCAGTCATGGGAAGGCCAGGCGCTGGGCACCTGCTTGCTGATATAGATTTATCCCTTCCCCTGAAACTGAATGCAGGATGGACATTAGGACGGGCAGCATCAAGAAATGAGGATGAGGATGACGGACATTTCAGTGGCGCCAGGGCTAGAGAGTGGGGCCAGGAGCCAGTAAGACCCAAGTTTGAACCCAGCCCCAGACATTCTCTGCCTGTTATCCTGAACAAGTCACGCCACCACTCTGTAAAAGGTGGTTAATAACAGCACTGGTCTGGGGGATCGGGGTGGGGGGGGCCTTCATCATCTTTTAAAGTGCTTTGGAATTTCCCGTCTGGGTCTCATTCTTTTTCATTGTTGTTCTATGGCTCTTCAGAGCTGGGAACCTGCCTCACCTACATGAGTCCCCAGGCTCCCCATGACCTTGTGAAGTTGGCTGCTTGAAGGTTTCTACTCTTCCTGCCACAGGCTGTCTCAGCTTCAGCAACAATCCGGCCCCCTATGCCCTGGCAGCTGGGTCACTTCTGGGAAGATGGCATCTCCAAACAGTGTGCCTTCTCCTTGACCTGAGGCACTTAAGTCTTTCCCTGACTTTCCCATGTCCTCCTGTGATCTGCACCTCGAGGTAGCTCAGACTGGGGCTGTTAGCCAGCAGCTCTTTGGGCTCCACACAAGAGCATCCCATTTCTGATCAGGTGGTAGATATCTGAGCAGGGTTTGGTCAGGTGATGGGAATACCAGAAAATCATTGAATACCAAAGCTGGGAGGGACCCCAGAGCCCAGGATGAGGGAGAAAGAGTATTGGAATGGCCCAAGAGTTAGAAGGGACCACCATGACCATGGAATCCAACCTTCTCATTCTACAGATGAGGCTGGAGAAGACCAGAGAAAGGAAAAGACACAGGGAGGGTCAGTCAGTGGACAATGGAATATCTTCCTCCCTGACAAAGAGCCCAGAAGGCCCCTCTGCCCACCCCAGCCAGAAGGCCTCCCCAAGTCCCTCCCAGCTGCTGCTGGTTATCCTTTTAGTGTGGGTGTCCTTGACTGTGGGCAGTCTGAACCTTGGGTTTCTCTTAAAGTATCTTTGAGACCAGGCTGAATGGAAGAGGCCTGTGTCATGCTTCCTCATTATATTCAGGCCAGTCGTCCCAGAGATCCAGAGGCAAAGAATGGCCTGGAAAGACTGTTCTAAGACGGAATAGAGCCCAGGGCCTGCTCCTGGCACTGCCTTGATCACTGGGGGGCAGGTAGGAGGTCTGGGATGTCAAAATAATTATCCACACTAGACCTTTGGTGTCTCCTTGGTTCTAAGGGTATCCCTGATTTAAGGCATTGCCAAGCCACAAGACCTTTCAGGGGCCTGCCAGGATGCCCACAGCAGTGTGGGTCAAGACCCGGGACTTCGACTCTTCAGGCCTCTTGGGCTCTTCAGAAGCTGCCTTGTGAGCAGAAGGCAGAAAGGAGACATGAATTGAGGGGTGTGGCTACCGAGCCTGGGAGCTGTAACAGGAAGGTCAATGCCCCTTGAGGCAGCCCAAAGCTCAAGCTTTGCTACCCGGCCTCCTCTTCTTAGAGGGAGGAAGAGGGATCAGTCATGCCCACTCCTCCCCCTCCTGCCTTGTCATGCCAGTTGGCTGGTTTTCTCCTGACTCTCTGCTGGAACTGAGAGAAGGACCATTGTGACTTAGGCAGAACCTCAGCCACTTTGAGCCTGGGCTGGGCCCTGGGGCCTGGGGGTGGAGTTTGGGGGCCTTGAGGGGTTGGAGAGGAGGTCAGTGGATGCCCAAGAGGAAGATCTGCTTCAGTCCATGTCTAACTCAGTCCAACAAAATTGGGCACAAGGGTTTGCTCTTTCCTGTGCCCTCCTCTGTCCACTATCTTCCCACCCCCACCCTGTTGCCCTCTGCTTATCAAAGGGGGGGGTCAGTTCAGTGGTCCCAATTGTGCAGCAGCACCACTAGTTCTCTGAGGGATTCAGGGGGCTTCAAGGCCGCCTGGGAGCCCAACCAATGACATTTCTATGGGAAAATGTGTTCGGAGTTCCAAGAAACAGACTTCCAAACAAATCTTAGGAATGCAGCTAGTTCATGAGACAAGCCAGCCTGCAGAAGCAGGGAGAGAATGGGAGGGGGAAGGAGGGGGAAGAGGGAGAGGGAAAGAGGGAGGAGGGGGGAGGAGGAGGAAGGGGAGGGAAGGGTAGAGAGGGAGGAGAAAGGGGAAGATGGGGAGGGAAAGGAGGAGGGGAGGAGGGGAGGCCACAGACCTCAGGGAGGCACCAGGAGAATGTGAGATCCCAGACAGGTGGTCATCTGGGTCTCCTCCAAAGAGCCTGAATTCCTGGGAAAGTCCTAGAATAGGTCTTTAAGAGGTAGCTGGTGAACATGGGGAAGGCAAAAAGCACCAAGAGCCAGGGTGGCCTTGTCCAAAAGAGGAAGAGCTGGACTGACCTTATTTCTCTTTTCAGCTTTGTTGGGGCTTTTCTTACTGAAAACAGGGAGAAATGGGAGCTCAGTGACCAGCTGGTTCTCGATGGACTTGGGACTGGTTGAATGGGAGGGAAGGGGAGAGGAGAGGAGGGGAACAAGGCTTATACAGTGCCTACTATGTGCCTGGCATTGTGCTAAGGGCTTGGCAAATTTCATCTCATTGGGTCCTCACAACCAGCCCTGGGAGGTAGATCTTGTGATGATCCCCATTTTACAGTTGAGAAGACTAAGGTTGGCAGGGGTTGGGTGACTTGCCAGGGTCACATAACTGGGCAGTGGCTGAGGCTGTAGTTGAAGGTCATGTCTGCACCCCCTGGCTGCCCCAAGGTGATGCTAGAATTTTCATTGTCCGCTTGAAGGTAAGTCTCCAAGGGGGACCCCAGATCCACGCTGAGCCCTGAGCTCTTTAATCCTCTCATCGCTGACTGGATGGAGGCACAGAGGCGCTGTCCTCACACAGACTGTAACCACCAGGTAGAGCCCAGATCCCCCTATGCGGTGTCCTCCCTCCTTGCCTCAGCCTTTTGAGGTCCCTGACTCCCTTCCAAGCCAACTCAAGAGAGCCACAGCCTCAGAAGGTGGCTTTTCCCGACTTCTCCAGGCCAGGTAGCCCCAGTTCCTCCCATCAATGTACATGTGGCATGCCAGAGGTCCAGGGTCAGGCTCCTAATGGCCCTTTCTACCATTCAGTGCCCAGGACGGAGCACAATAGTCCAGATGTGCTATGACCAGGGCAGAGAGCAGAGGGACCATCACCTCCCTCTTTCTGTATACCATGTCTCTGAATACAGACTGAGACAACATTGCCTTTTGGGGCTGCCATTACGCTGCTGATTCTTGCTTAGCTTGTGGTCCATTCTGACTCCCAGATCTTTCTGAAATCAAATGCTATCTAGTGTCCTGTCCCACATTTTATACTGTACTTGCAAAATTGATCTTTTTTTAACTTAAAGGCAAGCTTTTGCATTTATCCCTATGCTCTGGCTTTTGGGATGCTTTTAGATGCTTTCCGGGTTGGCCAGTATGAGAGAGCCAGTGTGTAAAAGTCAGGCCTCCTGGCTCTTGTCTGCAAATCTGAGAAACATGCCACTGAGTCATTGATAAAAGGGTCAGCTAGAGAGTACCGAAAGTCAGGCACACGGATACGCTATTAGAAGAGTCGTGAACTAGTCTAGTTATCCCGAAAAACAATCTGAAAATATGCTAAGAATGTGACTGAACTACCTATACCCTTCAATCTGGAAATCCCACTACTATGCATGATCCCTAAGGAAGTCAGGGCAAAAAGGCTCCCAGAGACTCTGAAATATTCAGTCACACTTTTTGTAGAGGCAGAGACCTGGGAAACAAAGTCAGCTGCCTCCTGACTGAGGAAAGGCTAAATAAGTCATAGTATACGAATACAATGGCCTATTATGGTGCTATAATAAGTAGTGATCATGATGAAAGAATGGGAAGACTTACATGAATGGATGCAAAGTGAAAAAATTAGAACCAGGAAGGTCACTTAAGAGGGCCAGGAAGGTCAGATACAAGGACCAGAGAACCAGGAAGATCACGTAGGAAAACCAGGAAGATCACATAGGAGAACCAGGAAGGTCACATAGGAGATCCAGGAAGGTCACATAGAAGAACCAGGAAGGTCATATACAAGAACAAGAGAACTAGGAAGATCATGTAGGAAAACCAGAAAGACCACATAGGAGAACCAGGAAGGTCACATAGGAGATCCAGGAAGGTTACATAGGAGAACCAAGGTCACATAGAACCAGAGAACCAGGAAGATCACTTAGGAGAGCCAGGAAGGTCATATACAAGAACCAGAGAACCAGGAAGATCATGTAGGAAAACCAGAAAGACCACATAGGAGAACCAGGAAGGCCACATAGGAGAACCAAGAAGGTCACATAGGAAAACCAGTAAGGTCACATAGGGGAACCAAGAAGGTCACATAGGAGAACCAGGAAGATCATGTAGGAAAACCAGAAAGACCACATAGGAGAACCAGGAAGGTCACATAGGGGAACCAAGAAGGTCGCATAGGAGAACCAAGAAGGTCATGTAGGAGAAGCAGGGAACCAGGAAGATCACTTAGGAGAGCCAGGAAGGTCATATAAAAGAACCAGAGAACCAGGAAGGTCATGTAGAAAAACCAGGAAGGTCACATAGGAGAACCAGGAAGTTCATATAGACAATGGCTCCATCACTGAAGATGCCATAAATGACAACAGTTGAACAAATAAGTTCAAATGCAGGTCCCAACTCAACCCTAAAGAAGAGGGAGAAGAAGGCAGCTCTCTCCTCCTCTGCAGCATGGGAGGTGATGGCTGTGGAACACGGTGCTTGAGACAAACTTATTTGAGGCCCTGCTTACTTTTGATGAACTAGTTTTAATGTTAGATTCTCTCTCTCTCTCTCTCTCTCTTTTTCTGTGTATATGCAGTAGCTCTTGGCGGGGCGGGGGGGGGGGGGAAACGGGACTACATCGGGGAATGTAGGTGATACAGACAGGGACCAGATTGGCCTGTGATTTCATTAGATCAAGGTTCTCCCAGGTGAGGTGTCTATGGAAACAGGTCAGTATCTTTCCTGTTGGAAGTGGTTCAGTCACTGACCAAGTATAACACAGCCTGGGTTTGTTGTAGACAAAACCTGAGGTTTTCTGCCTCTGTCCACCATGCTGTGATAGAAATATAGAAGACACCAATTAAAAATATTTAGATGTTCAAAGAATATGGGACCAAGCTTTGGACTCTCCCCCCCTCCCACGTCCCTCCTCCCCTGGCTTCCTTCCACCTTCCTCTTTCCTTTCTTCTCTCCCACCTCCTTCCTCCTCACGTGGAATCCTCCTCTCCTGGAAGGGGCCAGCTGAGCCAGCTGGGTGGGCTGAGACAAACAGCCTTCCCTGTTATTACGGCAGCTCCATGGAGGCCATGGTGCTCTACTTATAAGTAGGTAATTCACATTTCAATTTGGAAGAGATATTAAAAAGCATCCCTGGAGAGAGCTTCAAAAGCTTCATTGGCAAAAGCATAAAGGCAGTCTGTGCAGACTTCCCTGCCAAAGAGGACATGGGCAGGGCTGGTTGCTCGGAGTGGCCTAGATTCCACGGAGAGCCCCCCACAAACACACGTGCCTCTCCCCCCAAATGACCTTTATCTGCCCAAAGCTCCCTTACCATCTCTCCGCATGGCCACAAACTGGGAGATGGGGCAGCTCCACATCTGCCCTGTGTCCACACCTTCGAGGGCCGGTGATATGGAGACAAAGAGCCCTGCCCTCAAGGAGTGTTCGTTCTAATGGCATCAACTCGGTGTTTCAAGCTGTTTGTCCATGAGCTGGGTGAAGACTAGCTCAAGCCATCTGCCTCGCCTTGGCCAGGCCTCTTGTGACAAACCATCCATGGCCACTAAGAAAACAGCCAGGCGGAACAGGCCCTAATATGGGGAGGAGATGAGCTATTTTACTCCTCAAAGGAAACTCAGCCCTGTGACTTTGGGCACATTTGCATTGGCGCCAGGCGACTGAGTTAGCTTAGCAACCAATAGTGGAAGCCAAATAATTCAACTCAGCTCCCTCAGTGAATCAAACCAGTGCATTTGTTAAATATCACGTGCTGAGCATTGTGCTGGGTTCTAGGAATACAGGGACAAAAGTGGGACAGACCTTGCCCTCTGCAAGCTTATTCTCAAGAAACATTTAGGCCACTCTTACTGTGTGCATCACTATTGCACCAGCATTGGTAGCCAAAGTATACCTGGCTGCTTCTGAGGAGTGAGATGGGGCAGCTGCCTTTGGGTGGTTTGGGCCACAACCACTCTGCTGTGCCAGATAGTACACTGGTGTCAGGTTCTCATCCGAGGGGGCAAAGGCCAAATGCCCCTGGGATTAGCTAGGCAAGGATTTGGGCTTTGTCAGAGAATTTAAGAGGGAGGACCCTGATGAGAAGTACACAGGAAAATCTGCAAATATCGAGAGTAATATTCTTTGGAAAACAACCTCCAGATGCTGTCTTTTGACGATACAGCAAAGTAAACATCTGGGCAGATGGTGAAAAGTCTGGCAATAGGAAACTGTCAAGTCCTGGACAAAGCGGCTAGAAAAATGAGTCATTAGGGAAGGGGGAAAGGCTGTGTGTATGTGTTGGGAGGCTTTGTCTCTCCAAGTCTGTACAAAAAAGCAGGGGAAGACTAATCCAAAAAGGCAATGGTCCTGACCAGGAGGTGTCCTTGAGACTCCTCAAAGATCTGTGCACAGACTGTTCAGCAGGAGGGGTCTCCCAGTCACTATCCTGGTTGGAATCGTGTTCTCGGAAGGGAATTCACCTACTAGTCCTGCTAGCCATGTGGGCTTGAGAAGGTAGGATATGTGTGGGGAACAGCAAAGGCGACGGCCAGATGTGATGTGTCCTCATCCCTCCTCGAACTACAGCCGGCTCTCTCTTACCGCTGGATGGCTGAGACAGTCCAGGCAACAGCAATGGGTACTGTAGAGGAAGGATGTAAGCCCAGACTCTGACACTTACACTGGGGCCCAACACAGGGACAGTATTAGGGGCCACTCACGGGGACCCTTTTCGATGAATGACAATGGCTGCCATCACTAGTCTGCAGGTGAGCTTACAGGGCGAGCTGGTGCAGGTGTGTGAGAGGGCTCAGGCTGCCACATGGTTCTCTCTTCCCTGACCATGGGAACGTTGCAGTAAGCCAGGCACCATCAGAAGAGATGCCTACTAAAGGGCTTTACTTCTGAAAGGGAACTTTGAGTTAGCATATAGACACTTGTATGCATTTTATAGCTTCTTCAACATACAGCTTATATATCCATAGACCAATCAGTCTACAAGTCCTTTGTAAGCCCGTACACGTGCCAGGCAGACTGCAGACAAGAGGATACACAGAAATCCAGGCCATTCCCTCTTTTCAGGGCAGGCTGTATGTTCTCATAGAAAGCTTATGTAAAGATTGTAAGGAGATGAATGGTGGGAGGATGGTATAGCTGGAGGATCTGTTAGGGCTCCCACCAGAGCACTCGCACTTCTGGTTTTCCATTAATTTTATTTTTTCTCTTTTTGAAATTTTTCTTTCTTTTTTAAAAAAAATTTAAAGTCAATTTTATTTTATTATCAGTTCCAAGTTCTCTCCCTCCCCATGTCCTTCCCCCTTATCCATTGAGAAGGCAAGAAAAACAAAACTGCTACAAATAAGTATCATCATTGCACAACTTATCCCTACATTAATCATGTCAAGAAAGAAAGAAGACAGAAAGAGAGGGATGGAGAGAGAAAGGAAAGAAGAAAAGAAAGAAGGAAGAAAGGGAAAGAAGGGAGGGAAGGAGGAAGGGAAAGGAGGGAGAGAGGAAGAGAAAGAAGGGAGGGAGAGAAGAAGGGAAAGGAGGGAGGGAAGAAGGGAAAGAAGGGAAGGAGGAAGGAAGGGAAAGGAGGGAGTGAAGAAAAGAAAGAAGGAAGGGGGGAAGAAGGGAAAGAAGGGAGGGAGGAAAGGAATGGAGGGAAGAAGAGAAAGAAGGGAGGGAGGGAGGAAGGGAAAGGAGGGAGGAAGAAAGTCTCCCCACCCAGCCCCACTGCCACCCTTTGCAGCCAGTTTGCTACAAAGCTGACAGTGGCGAAAGTGCTGTCCTTTGTGACAGGGGGCCTGGCTCCTCAAGTGATTCTCAGGGTGTGAATCATAGGTTCTCAGAATCTGGAGAAGATCTCAAAGCTCCCCAGGTTCATCCTTGTCTTTGCAGAGGAGGTAGTGAAGCCCAGAGAGCAGAAGGGGCTTCTCCAGAGCTGCCTGTCCCCCAAGCTCAGTTTTGCCAAAAGAGGGAGAATTTTGCATCCTTCACATCGGGGTTCTGTTCTCTCTCATATTTCCGTCACAAAGACCCTTGTCAAGGATGTCAGCCAAGAAAAGACAGCAACCTGAACCTGAGAGAAGTTCCCATTCCCTGGGTGAATTTTAGCAGTGTTTTAGACAAATTACCAGCTTCTGTGTGAGATGATGTGGAGCCGGGCAAGGCTGGACAGTACTGAGCAGCCCCTCTTCTTGCCTCCCCCACCTGTGACTGGCCTGGCAGATTGCTTCCTGCCCTCCCGCTTGGCAGAGGGTCAGTTCAAGAATGGTCACCTCCTGGTGATGTCTTTTTAAAATTCCTATTTGAGGACGTCATCAGATGATTCTAGAGCACATTGAAATAGGTGAGGTCACAGATCTATTAGAGTGTCTCAATTCCCAGTTTTACTTAAGGTCACCTAATACAAAGATCCATATGGCAAATTCTTCCTTGATTTTCCTTCTAGGAAAGAAAATAGGTAGGGTCTGTAGGTGAATGTGTCAATATTCTGGATGGAGGTGCATGAAAACATCTGTCTTGCTCCCAGTGGAGATGATCTATCTGCCACTTAGCATTCACCAGGGCAGAATGTGATAGAGGAGATACCCCTAATAGCCTTGGAGGCAGAAGTGGGAAATGAATCCTGATAGATCAAGACGACTTTGAACCCCTAATTCCCAGGAAGTACATATACCTGGGGTCTTTCTGTTAACCAGAATATCCCATCTCTAATTATCATGGATAGTTTAAATTTCTGTATAGTTGACTCTGACTTCACTCAATAGAGGGTTTCAATTTTATTTTAAAAGAAGTCATTGCTGTTTGTGTTTCTCAGATTAACTCACAGGTAGGACTGGGTGGTCACTAAAATCATAGCCATCATACAGAAACTTGGTTGTTCTTCCAGGGTGGTTTCCTCGGCAGCAGAAGGTCGTTTCCAAAGGGGAGTGCGATCATCAATAAGAGTCAGAAGTATAGTTGATAGGCAGAAACAGCGTTTTAAGAGCCGCTAAGCACTGCACCACTGGTCCTCACCACACCCTGGGGACCTGCTATAATTATACCCATTTTGTGGGTGACAAAACAGAGACAGAGGAGGAGTGCCTTGCCCAAGACACTCAGCTTATAAATGTCTGAGTCTGGATTCAAGGCAGGGTCTTCCAAACGTCAGGAGTTGAGCTTTACCCACTAAGTGCATCTGCCTTCCACTTCAAGACCATGTGTGGCCTCTACCCCTAGAAACCCTGATGCTCAAGGTCTTCCGTAAACTCTCCATTGGAGGAAGCATCCGCACCAGCTCTGCTCCCTTCAAACCTGGACCAACTTGTGACTTCCTGGGTGATTTTTTTAATCAAAGAAACCCATTTATGCAGTCTTATCATAAAAGATAAATCGGAGAAAATATACATAGGAAAATACATACCAGACGATACAGAGTGAAGGAAGCCTCCCTTTGGGAGAAAGGTAACTCAGCTAAACCAGGGGAAAGTCCCAGATTTCTCCCAAGGGAAAGGTAACTCCCCAAAGTCTCTGCTGTGGCAAGCTGAGGATGAAGACATCTCTGAGACTGCCAGCTTCAGTCTTGTCAGCTTCTCAGGGTCCTTTCCTTCAGCACCCTGACATAGGCTTGGCATTTCCCATCCTTTTCTTGAAGCTGGAAGCCAGAAGCACCTGGAGTTTGAAGAGGCTTGAGATCTGAAGAGAACCCAGAGATGCATGAGGAGCTCTCCTGTTTCCCACCCCTCACGAAAGGTGGTTTAGCCAATGGGCTTTGGAACTGGGGTTACACCACGTGACATGCTCCATCTTCCCCTGAAGTCCCTTGCAAAGATCAACTGAGGCAGGTCCAAAACCTGTAACTCTACAGTGTAAAGGCAAACCCCAACACTTTAAAACCACAAGGTGCCTTCCCTGGCTCCCAACCGTTGGCACCATTGAAATGGAAAAAAAGCCTGCACAAAAATAACTCATGCTGTATTGGGGGGCAGAACCCCCCCTCCCCTTTCTGCTCCCTCTAGAGTCAACTTTCTCAATTCAAATATAAGCTTCCTGAGGGCAGGGACATTTAGTGGTACCTAGCATATGGTAAGGTCATAACAAATGTTTCAATCTATCTGCCTCCATCTGGGTCTGTATCTGTGTCTGTGTCTGTTTCTCTCATCAAATCTCCCAGCTCTCAGGAATATAATCTTGATAGGTGAATGCAAACATTTGCTGGGCCCCTTCTTCATGAAGCAGACCTTGTGGAGAGATGTAAATAACCTCCAGCTGAGCCAATGGGTAGATGAAGACATGGATGGGTGGGTAGGTGATAGATGGATGTATGGATGGACCCAGGGGCAGTAATTTAATTCCCTAGACCCACCATCACAATACTAAGGAAACATGATTTCACTGAAGCAATTTCCAGGGAGCCATTTCTTCAGGAGCTCCAGGCACCTGTAGTGATGCAGTCCCAATTAGACTTGGCTCTTGCCAAAGCAGCCCCAGAGGGCCTATTGGTCCGAGAAGCAAGAGCAAAATCATTGTTTCCTGGCCCTGGGGCAAGGTAGGGGTACATTTGGTTTTCAAGGTTTCAAGGTCCTAATTAAATTCTAAGCCAGGTTGTCCAGGGAACCCCAGCCAGAGAGCCACAGTGACTGGTGCACACAGTGGTAGGCATCCAGGAACTTGTTAACTCCAGGAGCCATTGTGGGCCAGTGACATTTCTGAGAGGAGATCTCTGGATTCTAAAGGTCCACATGGTGCATTTGACTAAAAAGGTGGCAGGAGGAGGAGGGGGACGGGTACGGGGAGGGAAAGAGCTGAAAGGTGATGGAGTCTAATGACAAGTTTGAAAGATGTCAGAGTCTGGGGACCTGGGTTCGAATACCTGCTTTGTCACTATTGCTACTTAGCTACTAGATTTGGGACTTCACTTTCATCCCCGGCAAATTGCAGTAGTTGGGTCAGATGACTGGAGCCTATGGAAGTGTCTCATCTAGCTGACCATGACTGCAGGTCTTCTGTGTGCAGTGGGAGAGGAGAGGGACTCCGGAGGGTGAGAGTAGCTGATGGGGTGCTCATACCACAAGGGAGACATTTTCTGCCATGTGGGGTCCAAAGTGGGGGGCACCCAAGGCTCAAGTAGTCAAAGATGGACCTGAAAAATGCAGCAAAAATGCCCATAGGGCCTTCAAGGTTTTAACCCTCTGAAGTGTGTGTATGGTCTGCATTTTTGTAGATGAGACTGAGACAGGGAGAGCTGAAGAGACTGGACCAGCTGGTGCCATGGCAGACAAATGCCTATGCTGGGATGCCAGCCCAGGTCCCAGCTCCAAGGACCACCCCCCTCTACTCACCCCCATTGTCTAGTCAGACCAGCACTAAGCAAGTCAAGGATGGCAGCTGAGCTCTGGCACTCTTGGTTCAGGTGCTGCCTCCTGAGCTCTTCCTTCTGAGGGGGGAGCTGGCTCCTCGGGGCTCCCTGCCCATAGACTAATTCTCAAAGAGGCCACACAGACCTCTGGTATCCATCAGCCTTCCTTCTCACTGACCCAATCCGTGCTGATGGTATCAGGAAGAGGAGGTCAAGATGGGATCATTGCCCACCCTTCACAAACTCAGCAGCTTCCCTTGGGCAATGTTTCCCTCTGCCTGGGAGCTGTCCACAGCCAGAGGGCCACAGAGGATCCAGGGGCAGGTTCAGGGTCACCAGACCCAATACCACTGGCTGGAAGAAAGTCAGCTTGTGGCTGGCTGCCCAGGATGGTCCACCTGAGAAATTTACTGAAGCATACCATGACCTATGCCATCCCCATGACTAAATCCCCTCATTTAGGAGGACCCATTGGGGTAGGCATAGGCTAACCATGGGGAACCCCAGAGCTGGCTCATGCACTGACTGGCCTTATAGCCCACCCGAGCCCAAGCTGGCAGCACCCCCAGGCTGCCACAAGATAGAGTCTTGGGGACCCCATTGAAGACCTCTGAGAAGTGTCTGACCATACTCCCTGGCGTGGTCCTGCTGAGATGCCCCATTGCCCCCTGAAAGCTCAGTCACCTTCCACAGCCCACATGAGGGCTCTGGTTACATCTCATCCCACCCCTAAGAAATTCTTCTTGGGTCCTCTCACCCTTTGATGCCATGCTCCCAGAGGTTTCTCGTGATAGAGATCCCACCATCCCTGCAGCCCCATTTTTGATTGGTCCTTTCCTCCTAGACCCTCCATTCTAAAGAAGATGCCAAGCCCACCATCTTTACCCTTCACTTCTCCCCATTGTGAGAAATGAAGACCTCCCTCATATTTAATAACTATTTATTGAATCAGGACCAAGATTTTTCCCCTTTTCTACTTTTTCATCCAGAAATCAACCCAAGCACGAAATTTCTCTTAGAGATTTCCCCAGGCCAAGATCTAATCAAATAGTAAAAGAAATTCTGAATTTGGGATAATGGGTGTTTGCTTAGACTGGTCTGGGCAAAGGTTGATTCTCCTTATTATTAAAACAGATGATATGGAAATTGATGTCTCTTTGACCAAGATTTGAGTGCCCTAAGTTATGGACCCCAAGAACTTGATTTGAATATACCTACACCTCCCGTCATATTAACCAATCCAAGTTGACTACCACCACTCAGAAACATCTCTTCTTTTTTTTTTAAATTAATTTTTAGTTTTCAACATCCAGTTCCACCAGTTTTTGAGTTTTAAATTTTCTCCTACTCCCTCCACTCCACTGTCTTCCCCAAGACAGTGTGCAGCCTGATATAGACTCTATATATACATTTATATTAAACATATTTTCACAGTAGTCACATTGTAAAAAAAGAATCAAAACCAATGGGAGGAGCCATGAGAAAGAAGAAATAAAACAAAAAAAGAGATCAAATAGTCTGCTTCCATCAGCATTCAGACTCCATCATTCTTTCTTTGGATATGGATGGCACTTTCCATCATGGGTCTCTTGGACTTGTCTTAGCCCCTTGCATTACTGAGAAGAGCTAAGTCTATCAAAATCAGTCATCATATAATGTGGCTATTACTGTATACAATGTTCTCCTGCTTCTATTCACTTCACTCAGCATCAGTTTGTGTAAGTCTTTCCAGGTTTTTCTGAAATCTGCCTGTTCGTCATTTCTTACAGCACAATAGTATTCCATTACATTCATACACCACAACTTGTTCAACTATTCCCCAATGGATGAGCATCCCCTCAATTTCTAGTTCTTGACCACCACAAAGGAAGCTCCTATAAATATTTTTGTACACATGAATTCTTTTCCCGTTTTTATTATTTCTTTGGTATACAGCCCTAGCAGTGATATTGCTGGGTCAAAGGGTAAGCACATTTCTATGGTCCTTTGGGCATAATCCCAAATTGTTCTCCAGGATGGTTTGATCAGTTCACAACTCCACCAACAATGTATTAGTGTTCCGATTTTCCCACATCTTCTCCAGCATTGATCATTTTCCTGATTTGTCATTTTAGCCAGTCTGATAGGTGTGATATGGTACCTCAGAGTTGCTTCCATTTGCATTCTTCTAATCCAGCAGTTCTCAACCTGTAGGTTATGTTCAATTTGTAATAATGAAAATACATCTTACATATCAGATAGATTCATAACAGTAGCAAAATTACAGTTATGAAGTAGCAATGAAAATAATTTTATGGTTGGGGGTCACCACAATATGAGGAATTTTATTAAAGGGTCGTGGCATTAGGAAGATTGAGAACCACTGCTCTAATCCATAGTAAGGGCGTTTTTTTTGTATGACTATAGACAGCTTTAATTTCTTCATTTGAAAACTGCCTGTTCATATCCCTTGAACACTTATCAATTAGGGAATGACGTGTGTTCGTCTAAATTTGACTCAGTTCTCTCTATATTTTAAAAATGAGACCTTTATCAGTGACACTGGCTGTACAATCTGTTTTCTGCTTCCCTTCTAATCTTGGTTGCATTGGTTTTTCTTGTACAAAAACTTTTTAATTTAATGTAATCAAAAATTATCCATTTGTCATTTCATAATGTTCTCTATCTCTTGTTTGGTTATAAATTCTTCCCTTCTCCATAAGTCTGAGCAGTAAACTTTTCCTTACTCTCCTAGTTTGCTTATCGTATCAGCCTTTATATCTACATTGTGTCCTCATCTTGACTTTATTTTGGTCTATGGTATAAGATGTTGATCTATGCCTAGTTTCTCCCATACTAATTTCCAGTTTTCTCAGTATTTTTGTCAAATAGTGAGTTGGGTTTATTGAACAGTAGAATACTATAGCCATTGACTGCTATGTCTTGTGTACCTAACCTATTCCACTGACCCACCACTCTCTTTCTTAACCAGAACCAAATAGTTTTGATGGCTGTTGCTTTATAATACAATTTAAGATCTGGTCCACCCAGGCCACCTTCCCTAGCATTTCTTTTCATTAATTCCCTTGATATTCTGGGTTTATTTTGCCAAAACAAGTATTTTATAATGTTTACAGTAACTTTAAATGGAATTTCTCTTTCTATCTCTTGCTGTTGGGCTTTGTTAGTAATATACAGAAATGCTGAGGATTTATGTGGGTTTATTTTATATCCTGCAACTTTGCTAAAGCTGTTTATAATTTCAAGTGGCTTTTTACTTGATTCTCTAAGATTCTCTGTGTTTATCATCTGCAAAGAGTAATAGCTTAGTCTCTTCTTTGCCTGTTCTAATTTCTTCAATTTTTTCTTCTTTTCTCCTTGCTAAAGCTCACATTTCTAGTACAATATTGAACAAGACTGATGATAATGGACATCCTTATTTCACCCTTGATGTTATTGGAAGGCATCTAGCTTTTCCCCATTACATGTAATACTTGCTGATGGTTTCAGGTAGATGTTACTTATAATTTTAAGGAATGCTCCATTTATTCTTATACTCTCTAGTGTTTTTTTTAATAGAAATAGGTGTTGTATTTTGTCAAAAGATTTTTCTGCATCTATTGAGATGGTCATATGGTTTCTGTTAGTTTTGCTGTTGATATGATCAATTATGCTGATAGTTTTCCTAATATTGAACAAACCCTGCATTCTTGGTATAAATCCTACCTGAACAAAATGTATTATTCTTGCAGCAAGTTGTAATCTTTTTGCTAATATTTCATTCAAAATTTCTGCACCATTAGGGAAATTGGTCTATAATTTTATTTCTCTGTTTTGACTCTTCCTGGTTTAGGTATCAGAATGATATTTGTATCATAAAAAGAATTTGCTACAACTCCTTCTTCGCCTATTTTCTGAACGTTTCTTCTTTGAAGGTCATATAAACTGTGACCCCACTGCCATTAGAGGTCTTGGTCTAAGAGAGACAGTCAAATGACCATGCTTTTATTAAACAAGTGCTGGCCTTATTCATAAAATGATAGAATTACCCAGAAACTATGTCTCACGCTGAGGATCTACTGCTGTTGCTGTCCATCATTCTCTAAGAGGACTAATGACATCAGGAGGGTGATGTCTTGACTTGTGAGTGAATTGGATTTAGGTGAAGACCTACTATGTGTCGCTCAGCTTCTGACGATACATAAACTGTGTGGGGCCCACCATCAAAGACCTTGTATGCCCTTGGGGGAGACAAGTCAGATATGTGTGTGAGTCAGGGGCTGGACACGCAGTTTCACTGGTTTGGGGAACTCCACGATAAAGACGCTCCCTTAGCCAACAGAAGATAAGACAGCAAGACACTTAAAATAGGAAAGAGTTCCCTAGAGCACCAGGAGGTTAAGTGACCTGCCCAAGGTCCCACAGCCTGTATGAGTCAGGTCTCCTGGCTCCAAGGCCAGCTCATTCCCCTGCTTCCTGCAGGTCCTGCTTCCACTGCTCTACAGACAGAAAATAGAAGGTGATTGGGGGGTAAGGGGGACAGGAAACACCCCAGGGAGGAGAAGACGGGCTGCTTGAGCTGAAAACTAGAACCCTACTCAATAAGCTCTCTCATCTCTGGGATGGAGTACTTGAAGTCCTCAGGCTGGCTGTAAAGCCCTTCAGCTTTGGCTCCTCCCAGCCTGCAGAGTCCACCAGCAGGCAGTGTTGCTTCCTTCTGTTCTTCTTGGCCCAGAGGGAACTGGTCCTCCCAGGCTGGAGCCCTCCCTCCTCACTTGTACCTGCAGGCTTCCCTGGGCTCCCAGACTCAGCCAAAGGTCTCCCTTCTGGGGAGAGCCCCTGCCCTCCCTTTCCTCTCCCTGTCTCCCCTTTGGTCTGGAGCTCCTGGAGGGCAGGGCCTGGAAGAGGATGGTTAGGGCTCATATGGGTCCATAGAGATGAGGCTTTAAGCCTCTTCTTCTTCTCACTTCTCTAAGATAGAAAAACAGGAGGGGAGCCAGAGACCCTGGCTGGGCCCTCCTGAGAGGGGTGGCAGTTCCAGGTAAGGAGTCTATCTACTGGTTTCCTTCACTAGTGGTGGTCGAGGGGAAGTCAGGGGGACCTCCAGCTCTGGTCCAGGGCTCGACACCCTTCCCTCGACACCCAGTTTCACAATGAATTGTTGTTGTTGTTTAGGTCATTTCAGTCACGTCTGACTCTTCGTGAGACCATTTGGGGTCTTGTTGTCAAAGAGGCTGGAGGGGTTGGCCATTCCCTGGATCACCTGCTCATTTTACAGATGAGGACATCAAGGCACACAAGGTTAAGTGACTTGCCCAGGGTCAGGCAGTTAGTAAGTGTCTGAGGCCAGATTCAAATCCAATTCTTTCTGACTCCAGGCCCAGTGCTCTTTCTACTGCAAACAGCAAACAAACCCATATATCCAAGTTAATAGCAGAATAAATCTGAGAAACTGTGCAGGAGCCCACACAGCACATAATACAGAGGGTAAGTGAGATGTGCCATTGGGAACCAGATTACTCAGTTTGACAGAGAGAGGGTCCAGATCCCTGACATCTCCAGTGCAGGAATTTAGGAAGAGAGGCCTGGTCAGAGCACCCCTGCCCCCCAGAGTCTCTCTCCCTTAAGGAACCTGAAGAGAGTTTGGAAGGGAGGATCCTTTCTTTCTTTTTTTTTTCTTCAGTTCAATAAATATTTATTAAGTGCACACAGTTTGTAAGAAGGCCATATGTTAAGGATTGGGGACAGAAATATGAAAAACAATATTATTCCTGTCCTCAAGGAGCTTACAGCTTAATTTTTTAAATTCTATGTTTATTTTTAGTTTACAACATTCATTTCTACAAGATTTTGAGTTACAAATTTTCTTCCTGTCTTTCCCCTATTCATCACCCCAAAACAGTGATCCCACTGAATACCTTCTCCCCCAGTCTGCTCTCTCCTATGTCCTTCCCCATTTCCCCTCCGACTTTCCAGTAGGTCAAGATGGATCTCCAAACCCCAGTGCCTGTATATCTTATTTGCATATAAATAACAATAATAATTATTTTTTTTAAACATTTGATTTTAAAACTTTGAATTCCAGATGCTTTCCCTTCTTCCCTCATTACCCACCCTTACTGGAAAGATAAGCAATTCAATATAAGTTGTGCCTGTGTAGTTATGCGAAACATTTCCATAGTGGATATATTGTGAGAGACTGACTAGATTTCCCTCCATCCTATTCCACCCCCTACTTGTTCTATTCTCTACTTTGACATTGTCCCTTTAGAGAGGTGTGTGCTTCTAACTACCCTCCCGCCCCAGTCTGCCCTCCCTTCTATCATCCTCCCTCTTATCCCCTTCCCTCCTACTTTCCTGTGGGATAAGATACCCAATTTAGTGTCTATGTTATTCTCTCCCTAAGCCAAATTCAATGAGAGTAAGGTTAACCTATTCCCTTTTGCCTTCCTGCTCTTCCCCTCCATTGTAGCAGTTATTCCTTACCTCTTTTATATGAGATAATTTACCCTATTCTGTCTCTCCCTATCTCCTCTCATTATATTCCTCTCTCACCTCTTAATTTTATTTTAAAAATATCATCCCTTGCTATTCAATTGATCCTGTGCCCTCAATTTGTGTATACCTGTATACATATATACACACACTCACATATGTATTCATATGCACCTATACCCTCCTATGTAGACATATATATGGATGTATACACATATACATACACATACACATACACATACATATACATATACATACACACATCTATATTCCCTTCAACTATCTTCATACTGAGGAAAGTTTCGTAAGTTACTATTATCGTTTTTCCATGTAGGCATGTAAATAGCTCAACTTTGATAAGTTCCTTATTTCTTTTCTCTGTTCACCTTTTCATGCTTCTCTTGTTTCTTGTATTTGAATGTCAAATTTTCTATTCAACCCTGTTTTTTTTCATCAAGAATACTTGAAAGTCCTCCATTTCATTGAATGACCATATTTTCCCCCGAAACATTATACTCAGTTTTGCTGGGCAGAACGATTCTTAGTTTTAATCCTAGCTCCTTTGACCTCCAGAATATCATATTCCAGGCCCTTTGATCTCTTAATGTAGAAGCTGCCAGATCCTGTGTTGTCCTGATTGCATTTACACAATATTCAAATTGTTTCTTCTTGGCTGCTTGTAATATTTTCTCTTTGATCTGGAAACTCCAGAACCTGGCTATAACATTCCTAGCAGTTTTCTTTTTGGTATCTTTTTCAAGAGGTGATTGGTGAATTCTTTCAATTTCTATTTTGCCCTCTGGTTCTAAAATCTCAATTTTCCTCGAGAATTTCTTAAAGGGTGATTTCTAGGTTCTTTTTTTGATCATGGCTTTCAGGTAGTCTGGTAATTTTTAAATTGTCTTTCCTGGTTCTGTTTTCCAGGTCAGTGGCTTTTCCAATGAGATATTTCACCTTGCCTTCTATTTTTTTCATTTGATTGGATCTGTTTAATAGTATCTTGATTTCTCATAAAGTAATTTGCTTCCATTTACTCCAATCTAATTCTGAAGGAATTATTCTCTTCAGTGAGCTTTTGAAATTCTTTTTCCATTTGGAAAATTTGGCTTTTTAAGGCATTCTTCTCCCCATTGGCTTTTTGGACCTCTTTTGCCATTTGAGTTAGTCTATTTTTAAGGTGCTATTTTCTTCAGTCAGGTTGTTGACCCTCTTTTCATGATTTTCTTGAATCATTCTCATTTCTCTTCCCAATTTTCCTCTACTTCTCTTATTTGGTTTTCAAATTCCTTTTTAAGCTCCTCTGTGGCCTGTATCCAATTCGTATTTTTCTTGGAGGCTTTTGGTGCAGGAGTTCTGACTGTGCTATCTTCCTCCCATTCCATGCTTTGGTCCTTTTTGTCCCCCAAAAAGGAATCTAAAGTTGGGTTGCTGTGCTTTCTTTGCTTCCTTTGCCTGCTCATGTTGCCAGTCAGTTACTTGACTTTTGATCTTTTGGCCACAGTAGAATTCTGCTTCCAGAGGGGAGAGCTGTGTCCCGAATCACTGGGATTTTTGCAGCTGCTGGAGCTATTAATTGGATGCCCTCTCTGTAGCCCCTACAAGCTCTGGCACTTGGCCACACACCCCAGGACCTCCACTCAAGACAGTGATCCAGATCTAAGCAGGTTAAAGCAAGAGTGATTACCCTCTGAATGGTCACGTGGTCTCCCTATGATCTGTAGGACAGGAGCTCTGAAGCAGCCATATGGAGGTGGCTCAACAGCTACCACCTCTGCCACTTCTCTACCCAGGGTACAGGGGGTCAGACCGCACTCCTCTGTCCCCCCCCCAGTTCCAATATAGTTTGACGCTGGTCTTTTACCTTGTCTTTGGCATTTATGGGTTGATAATTCTGGAAACCACCACAACTGCTGGTGATCCACTCTCCTAAAGTCCGCTCCAGCCGCTGTTAGTAGGAGCTGCCCTGGGGCTAAAACCGTAAGCTCACGTGGAGCTGGGTTTGGCTCTGAGCACACTGTGATGGACCCTTCCTGTCTGCCTTCTGGACTGTCTTCAGTGAGAGATTTGTTTCTCTTTGTCACGTTGGGGTTCTGTAGCTCTAAAACTTGCTTGGAGTCATATTTTATAGGTATTTGAGGTGGTTATGGGGGCACCTCAGGGACTTTTTCTGCTTCTCTGCCACCGTCTTGGCTCCGCCACTGGAGGATTCTTTCTTGAAGTTGGAGGTGGGAGGATCGGTGAGAAGTTCTCTCTAAGCGTGCTCCACAGGGAGCCAGGGAATTTCTCCCTTCCTAAATCTCCACCCTTGAGGAGAAGACCCCAAATCAGTGGGCTCAGAGCCTCCACCAGCACTTCACACACAGGAGGTGTTTAATACTATGTGGTGGCTAATTTTTTTGGCTTTGACTTTGTATTTTTTGGCTGTGTAGAGAGGGAGCCATTTTCTGCCCCCCCCCCCCCCCCGCTGCTGGGTTTGGGATGCAGAGAAGGCCCCTGGGCCTTTCTGATCCTGTATAACTTTCATAATTACATGTTTTCAAATGCCCAAAGGTGCTACTGTGACAAATAAAGTCATGACAATAATAAAAGAATGGTAAGCATTTACTATCACATCAGCCATGTAGCCAAGTGAGGGGGAGGATACAAGACTTTCAGTGGGGCTCTATTTGAATATTTAGCCTGTAAAGGAAGAGATGTGGGGCTTTGGCTCAAAGGCTGCTGGGAAGTGTCTGCTCCCAAAAAACTGCTGAGCCTCAGTTGGTGCTGATGATGGGCAGTCCTCTACCCTCTGCCTCTGCTCCAAAACCCCAAAGTGCCACTCATGGGTGAGGAGAAACATCAGGGAAAGACCCTGGCATGACGGCCAGCACTGGTGCTCACACAAAGCCATGAGGCCAACACCGATGTCCACCTTCTCCCTCGCTCCTTTGGAGACCCTGTGTCCTCATGCTTCAACTGCCCTCCACCCCAACACTGGGCAGAGCCCACCACTCCTCTGCTGGCCCCCCTTCTGCACTAACCACAAACTGCATAGCTCTGAAGGCCCCTCGGGGGTTATGGCTTGATTTGGAATCTGGAACAGCCCAACATTAAGAGAGGAAGGATGGGGGACAAAGACATAGGGTGATTTCAGGCTCTGTGGCAGGAGGGTGAGAGAGACATGGGGGAGGGAGGGGGTGTCTCAAAGGAGACTCCCCACTGTCTCTAGGCCAGGCTTGTGTGAGCTGCAAGAATCCAGCCTCTGGGAACTCACTTATTACCCCACCCCCAGCCTAGGCTGCTCCAGCGGCTGACAAAGCCAGCCAGGGATGCTGGGCAGGATAGGCCTCATTCGGGGCCCCCTTTTCCATTTGAAGAGTGGAGAGCAGGAAAGTGCCCAGAGCTGGATGGAAAGTCACGTCATCTTCACTGTCTTATGAGCCCTGAAGCCCTGGATTTTCTGTGTGGCTCAGGACAGTGAAAGGGTCCAGAGGTGAATATCCCCCAAACATGGCCATGGGGATTGGGCTGAACCAGAGCTAAATGTGGGCATTTTCAGCAGCGGTCCAAAGAGGGCCAGCTACATCTTCACTGCATACAAAGGAAAAGTTCCCCAAGTTCAGGGCCCCCTGTCCTGCAAGGACCCACTTCTGACCTGGCATTTGCACAACCCATCTTGTAGGGTGCTGTCCACAGACTTGCCTTCTCTGATCACATTGAAAACCTTAGCAGTCTCCACTACCTCCTGAATAAAATATGAAGCCCCCCTGGCATTGGCACCCTCCACGGTGTGCTGTAAACCTGCCTCTCCAATCAAACCTCCCCTGGCTCCACATTCCAAGGATATTGGGCTCCTCCTCTGTTCCCAGGCTGGCCCCCTGCCCTCACTCCAGGTCTCTGTGGTACTGGGAATGTCCCACCCCCACTCCCTCCTGATTCAGCTCTAACACCCCCTCAGATCACACTTTGCCTCTGAGTAAAGTCTCTCCTAGGAGAGAATGGGCCCCTTCCAGGTGGGTACCATGTCTTAGCTCATCTTTGTATGCTGAACCTGGAGGACAGGCCTCCTGTGGAGTCAAGACTGGATGGATTGGGCAGAATTCTCAGCATCTTCAAAAGCTTTGATGGGGTTCTTGGAAGCCTGCTCATCCCACCCTTGGTCGGACAGTGACCCTCCCTCTGGCATCCCCAGCAGAGTCTTCTTGGTGGGTGCTGCTCCTGCCCTCTGAGGGGCCACTTACCTGAATATGAAGAATTTCCTGATCCTGAGCAGGAATCTGCCTCTTTAAACAGCCTTCATCACTCTTGGCCAAGCAAGACAAGGCCAATCCCTCCATAGGACAGGATGGCCCCTCAAATGCTTGAACATTGCTCACATAGCCCCTGAGGCTTCCCTTCTCCAGGTTCAACCCCCGCCCCCAGTTCCTTCTATCAGTCCTGTGTCACAGACTCAAACCTTTTTCCTTTCCTGGTTGCACTTCTCTGGACACTACTGGACTGAGGAAAGTCCTTGTTAAACCGTGGACCCAGAGCTAAATGCGGCCTGACCAGGCAGAAGAAATCAGGACTGTTATCTCCTTTACCCCAGCGTTCTGCCTTTCTGAAGGCAGCCTCCCCTCAGAGCAATGGGTACTTCTCTTGCCCTTCCTTCCTTCGTTCCTTCTTCCCTCCCTTACTCCCTCTTCTTTGCCTTTTCTCTCTCTTTCCCTCTGTCTCTCTGTCTCTCTGTCTCTCTGTCTCTGTCTCTGTCTCTGTCTCTGTCTCTCTCTCTGTCTCTCTCTCTCTCTCTCTCTCTCTCTCTCTCTCTCTCTCCCCCTTCCTCCCTCCCTATCCCGCTTTTCTGCTGCCATATCACATTATGGACTCAAGTTTCTAATACACCAGACTTGGGGTACACTCAGCACCACAGATCCTTTTCATAGGACCTGTTGTTTTAACTGACAAGGCTGCCTGATTCTTGGGAGCCTCGTGTGGCTCTCCCAGTTAGCTGTGTGTGTCAGATTGAATCAAGACACGCGACCATCAGAGGCTGCAATCACAGATGAATGGCCCCTGCTGCTGCCCAGTAGCCACAGAGCCCACAGTTGAGTCCCTGCCTCTCTCTGTCTCACACTAAAGCAAACATACAGGATCGCTTTGGGTTCTGAGATTCCCAATTGCTTCTCATGAGCCTGACTGCACATGCTTTCCCCCGTCGCTTCCTGATTGTCTTTGCTGACATCGGCGATGGAGGAGGCCGTTGTCTGTGGTCAGCTCTCCAGGCAGGGGGCTGCTCGCTGGCCTGTGGGGCTCTGAGGCCTCATCTCTGGCCCTCTGAGCAGCTCCCAGCAGGGTCACCCTCCCCCAGCCAGGCCCCTTCTTGCTATTTTTGCCTAAGTCCGAGTGGATTTGGACTTGGACGCTGCAGGATTAGGGTCAGAGTGCAAATACTTTTCAGAGACTGGAATGCCTACCTCACTTTTTCCATTGCTCAGCTTCCATCAGCCCGGCCAGCTCTTGTCTCCTCCGGGGAGAACAGAGTGAATTTCTCCAGGGTGGTGAATGTGCCTGACTTCATCCTCTGATGGGTCTGTGTCCCCAGGCTAGGCTGAGGCTGTCAGGGAGGATGGAAGAAGGGCCTGTGTCCCACTCCTCTTTGAGGGAACAGGGGGCCACTCTTCTCATCTGCTCTGTGTGTGAGTGTGTGAGTATGTGAGAGTGTGTGTGTGAGTATGTATGTGTGTGAGTATGTATGAGTCTGAGTGTGAGTATATGAGTCTGTGTCTGTGAGTATGTGAGTGTATGAGTGTGTGAGAGTATGTGTGTGTAAGAGTATGTAAGTATGTGAGTATATGAGTCTTGCGAGTGTGTGTGAGTGTGTAAGTGTGTGATTGTATGAATCTGTATGTGAGTGTATGAGTCTGTGTGAGAGTGTATGACTGTATGTGAGTGAACATGTGTGTGAGTCTGTGTGTGTGTATGAGTCTGTGTGAGTCTGTGTGTATATGTGTGGTGTGTGTGAGTGTAAGTGTGTGTGAATGTATGAGTGTGTGAGAGTGTGTGAGTATGAGTCTGTGTGTGTGTATGAGTCTGTGTCTGTGTGTGTGAGTGTGAATGTTTGAGTGTATGAATCTGTGTGAGTGTGTGAGAGTGAGTGTATGTATATGTGTGTGAGTGTATGAGTGTGAGTGTGTGAGCCTGTGTGTCTGTGTCAGTGTGTGTGTGAGTGTATGAGAGTGTATGACTCTCTGTGTGTGTGTGTGTGTGTGTGTACTCGAGTTAACCATCCAGTGCTTGGGGTTAAAGGGGGCTTTAAAAATAGCCCACCACAGTGTGTGGTTAGTGCATATTTGGAAGCTATTATTAGGAAAAAGCAAAAGCCAGCCTTCCAACAGCTCTGCCTCCTCTTCCCCCC
>CM053598.1:1135737-1184333 GCA_028646575.1 Pseudocheirus occidentalis | reverse complement strand
GGGGGGGGGGAGAAGAGGAGAAGGTGCCCAACTCAGGGACAAGGGGAGGAGTCGGGTCAGAGAAGTCCCAAGGAGCACAGCCAGGTGAGAAATGAGTTTCAGCTAAGTGATGAGATGGACTCCAGACTCCAAGGGGTCAAAGAGCAGTTTCAAGGAGAGGCAGAGACAGTTTTTTCTAGGAGTTTGGCTGAAAAGGAGGCTCTGAGCAGATAACGTGAGGGTATGGTAGGGACTGGTGAAGGTTGCTAAGGGTGATTGACTGAAGGCAGAAGGAAGGAACAAGCTTGGGGGGGGGGAGGTTGCCACCTTGCCCCCAGCTGCTGGTGTCCTGTCTCCCAAGGGCCTTTTATGTTGTTGCTTTATAATTGTTTGTAATTAATTCTCCTAAGATTTATTCTGCATGAGCATAGTGATGTCCCTCAGTTAGAACATGGGCTTGTAGGAATCAAGTCTTTGTACTTGGACCCCTAACTTAGTGCCCAGCATATTGTGGGCACAACATTTTTTGATTGATCAGTATCAGGTTTTCAAGGGCTAAGTCATCATCACTGAACAAACTGTGCCCCTAAATGCAAGAAGAACGTTCTAGGAAGTTTTGCCAAATTAAGCATCTTTTGTAACAAATGAAGCCACAGTCCAGTGACTAGGACAGGGTGAAAGCTGGTGCCCCCACGCAGCCTCCAGGCTGCCCTAACAGGCTTTCTCCTCCCCTGGGTCAGCAAGCTCAGACAGCCCTTGTTTCCTTCGGTCTTTTCTCAAGATAAAATCCTGCTGAACATTATGAGATCCCCTGATCATTCCTCCCTCAGGCATATGCTCGTGTGTCTTTAGGGGGAAAGCAAACGTTTGCACCCAGAACTGCTTTGGAAGATGCTGACTTTGTCCCCACGTATTGGCTCCAGAACTCCCATTGGGACTCCTGTGTTATCACTGATCTAGAGGTCTCTGTTGGGGAAGGGGGACCCAGAAAACCTAACGTCTGCCGAGGGGAAAGGTTGTCACAAGGTGTGAGAGAGAGAATGTGGCCACAATCAACCATGACTGCCAGACAGAATCCAGAGCAAAGGATGGTGGCCACGAATTGGAAACCAGAAGCCAACCCAACATTCACACAAGCCTGAATGGAGCACGCCCTCATTGGGAACTGGGGCCCCAGACCACAAGACTCTGCCTCTGGCTCCAGTCTTCCTAAGGCTGAGGCCTGGCCCTGGCACCCTTCCTGCTGAAGGACTTTCACTAGCCCCCTCCTGCCTTCCAGACCCACTAAACTCCCCATTCTCTCCAATTCGCAATCTTCTGAATGCCTCGTTCCTCTCCCTGTGTTCTGCAGTCCAGTACCTCTGGCCCCTGGATTGTTCCTGCAGCAGTGCATCTCATCTCCCCACTTTGGGCATTGTCTCTGAGTCCCCCGATATCTCTCCTGCCTCATCTCAGACTCAGTTACTCAGTCCAACTCTAATCCTGCCTTCCCTAAGAAGCCTTTCAATCTTCCTTCTAGGATCCCCACATCCCCCCTCCCTCTCCTTTGTCCTGTCTGATGTTCTCTCCCCAACCCACCCCCATCAGGCTTTCTGTGGGTGCTTGTTGGCTTTTGCCTCCTTTGTCTCTTTGTTGCTCCTCCCAGTCCATGGCAGGTGCTTCACAAGCCCTTGACTGGTGGACTGGAATGTCCCAAGCCTCATCCCAGCCAGCATCCAGCTGGCTGGGTTGCCACTAGGGGTCCCCACTAGGGGTCCCCAGCCTGAGCCAATTGGCCAGAGTCTGGCAGAGACTGGAGAGCTCAGTGGGTCTTCCTGGGAGGTGGCTGGGGAAGAGCCTCTCTGAGCAGACTGTGCAGCTGCCGAGGTGTTTTCAGTCTTCCCTCCACATACACTCCATGAGCTGGACTGGTGCTTGGTGCCCATGCATGGCCTTGGCCTTGGAGGGAGCATCAACTCTGTTGCTCATCAGAATCATTTCTGAAAACTGGGCTTGGTCACTTTCCCAGCCTCCTGGCCCTCCCCCACTCCCAGCTCTTCATGGGGTCATTCTTCTCAGTCCCTGGAGAAAATAGCGTGTTTTCAAATGCTTTTCAGGGCATTGTGCCCAGCTCTGCCAGGCAAAGGCCAAGCTTACACTTGCCATTTTGATGGCACCTGGTCCTCTGGTTTTGCTCATGGTTCTGGAGGGAGAAAAACATCCCTTCATATATCACAAGAGCAACTGGGAGAAAAATAGCCCCCACCCCAACACTCCCTGCGACCCAGCCTCTGTGGCCCACTAGGATGTCAACTGTCCTGGTGCCCAGGCTTGACTGCCCTAAAGGATGTTGTATGATGGAGAGGAGAAAACCACCTAGGAGCTGCTGGATTTTAAGTCCAGTTCCATTCCAAGTGAGGGTGGGGTGGGGTGGCAGGAGAGCCAGGAAGAGCCTGATTCAGGCTGCAAAGTGGGACTAACATGGGCCAGCGGGAAAGGTTACCCATGGCATCCTTTAGGAGTGCTGGTGCACCACCACTGTTGGTTATTAGAAGACTGGCTCTGCCAGCCCACTCAGGGAAGGTTGGCTGTCTTCCCCAAACATCTACGTCCTGCTCAAGAATGTAATTGGCCCTTAAATCCAGTTTCAGTGTTCTGAAAGTCTAGTCCCCAACAGTGTCTACCAGTGAGGTGAGCAGTGGGAGCTTCACATCTTAAAGACTGGAAGCCTCATACTCCAGCTTGGGGTCTGCACCCCCTTCCCCAGGTAGTGCCCTGCCCCAGGCCACAGGCATACCAGGGTGTATCTGGGGGCTTCAGAACACTGGGGCCAGTCCCAGCTCTCACATAGACTGGCTGTGGGACTGGGCAAGTCCCTTCCCACCCCTGGACCTGTCCTCCCTCTTCCAGTGAATGCCAGGGTGGTCCTTTAGGGGCTTGCAGGGTAATGAGTGGAGGAAACTGAACTGGGCAGCTAGTGATGCCGTATTCAGTTCAGACCCCCTGTGACTCCTGTTGCATATAAACACGAATCCTTCTTCCCCAGGAGGTTAGCAGACAGTAGGGAAGGAGGAGTCTGACCCACGTTCTTTTTGTCACTGAGAGAGACATCTGGAAAACAAGAGCTGGGACCACTGATGTTTTGATGGACCTCTCCTCATAGCCTCATGCAGCCTGACTACAAGTATTGCTGAGCCCACTGGACAGAGGAGGAAACAGGTTCATGCCCAAACCCGGTCTCTCCCGACTGCTCACAAGTGGCTTCCCTCCTTTCCCAGGAAGGACAGGGGTGAGGAGGGGAGATCCAAAGGCTCTCTCTGAAGGGCCATATTCTGGCCCCAGGGAATGCTGGGAGCAGAGCAGGGAGGAATCTCCTCAGGCCATTCATCCTCCACTTATGAAAATGCTCCTCCGAAGAGACAGAACAGTGAGAAGCAGATTGTCTGGGAGCCCTGGGCTCCCTCCTGGCTCTGACGGAAAGCTGCCCTATGATCCAGGCAGATGGGTGTCATGTTGTGAGGAGCAATGAAGGTGAGACTGGACATGTTTGTGTGTCCTTGGTCTCCCTGTCCCCTTTAGTAAGGTAACTGTAAAAGACCCTTCCAGCTCTGATCTATGCCCTTGGCTTATCCATCTGCAAAATGAGTGGGAAAGAGCCGTGAGGTCCCCTTTTCCCTGCCCCTCCGTGTTCTGATGGCGAAGGTTCCTGGCCTTCTTGATGGCAGGCAGGGCAGAGGCCCCCACCCTGAGCACGCCGGGAACTCTTTCTGCAGGGTGGTGACAAGGTTGCCACAGAAAAGGCTTCTTTTCTTGTCTTCAATTCTAAGCTTATAAAGATTTTATTTTTGGCTTTGTGAGTATTTCATGTCAAGCTTAATTAGCCTCAGTCCTTCCTTTGCTTCCAGCCCCCCCCAAAAAAAAAACGTGTTTTGTGTTTCACAGGAATCCATTTCACTTGTTCCCCCCCCCCACAATCCCTCCCCCATCTTCTGTGTTTAGTTTATTTATAACGGAAAATGTGTTTATCATATTCACCAATTGGCATGGCGCAGCAGGAAGGCTGACCTTGGGAGTGGATCCTGGAGCTGGGGGAATCCTGGAGCTCAGCCCTTGCTGGATCTGGCCCTTCTTGCCCTTTCCACTTGTCCCCCCAACTCCTGACCTCCTGCTTCCCTGACAGAAGAGGAGAGGATGGAAGCTGCCCAGCCACTGTTTGTGGTAAAGTACAGTCAGACCAGTCCCACAAACCGTGCTGAGAGGTCCCACATGGGTCTCTAACTCATTGGGAACCAAGCACCAGGCAGAAAGCAGTAGGGGGAGGCTCCTTAAGTAGCCCATATCTGGTCCCTGAGTCACCGGTCAGGTCTGTGGGTTGACGACATGGCATTTTCTTACACGAACAGAAGAGAAAGACTTCTGCTCTTGGCAGCCAACATGGTCTGAGGTCTGTAGTGAAGACTGGGGTGGAGAATGTGTTGGGGAGGGGCAAGATACCAAGGAGGGTACAGGCGATGATAATGTCTGAGCAGTCACAGCCGCCACTCCTGGCTTTCCAGAGGTGCACTATGTGCAGTGCTCAGGCACACATTTTAGGTAGCGTCACTGCCGCTATCAGGAGAAGCAGTATCATCCTCTGGAACTGTGAAGGTAAGGGGTAGGTGGGCTCATTAAACTTCTCCAGGTTCCGGCTGAGAGGACAGTTTTACTGTTGTCTACAGCACCCAAATGAAGCTCAGCATTTATAGAAAACCAGTGGGCAATTAGTGAGGCATGAAGGACACAGCATTAGAGTGGAGCCATCCATTCCCCGCCAGCCTCTGATAAAACAGATACCAATGCCAGGTGTGTTCGGGAGGAACAGCAGTGAAGAGCATGGTGAGAGCTGAGGAAAGTGAGAGCAAGAAGTTTCATCTGCACCCCCACCCAGAGGGGGCTCCCTTCCACCAGGCGGGGCTCCCTTCCACCAGGCGGAGCCCCTTGAGAATGAAGAGGCTCAAGCAGTGCTGGTGATCTGACTGAGATCCGGGGCCAGCCCCTCACTCTCGATAGGGAGCATTAAAGGCTGACAACCCCAGTGAAGTCCTTGTCATTGTCCAGGGAGCCCTTTGCACCCTTCCTGGGCCAAGTCTCTTCCCTGGAGTTCAGGGCTACCCTGTTTCTGTGCCTTCTAGAGAGCAGAGGGCTCTACTAGTCCATGTTTCACCATGGGGCATATGAGGAAGCTTGAGGGCTGGCTGGAATCAGTTAAGATTCTGGTCAAGCTGGTGATGCAGGTGCAAATAAAGCAAGTTTGACTCATGCCTGAGAGGGCGCTGCTCGTCCTATCATGTGTCTTTCCTAGAAATTGCACACAGGAAGGGCGAAGTTTTCCTACCAACTCATTCCTTTTGGCAGATTTCATATTTGTGTATGAAAGTGTGCTCTGGACTGTCTCCCTCAGAGAGAGACTGGCCACATCTGCCCCTTTCTCCAGCCCGCGCTTGCACGTAGGAGGCGTCTCCAGCCCTCACCAGCTGGGTGATCAGACACACAAATCAGATTATGTATATATGTGTATAAACATCCCCTGTGCACACAAAATATATAGCACACACCTACACATATAACTTACACACACGTCTTGCATGTACATACATAGAGTTTGGTCATGCACAGTACACACATGATGCATATGAATCTTACACACATCTGTGAACATGCTTGTTTGCCTGTTGGAAGGCCATCTCCTCTGATAGAATGCCAGCACCTTAAGGGAAGGGCCTCTTTTGGCCTTTCTTGGTATCTTCACCACATGGCATCTTATCTGGCACGCAGTAAGAACCTAATGAATACTTATGGAATGACTGATTTTCCTTAAAGATCATGGGGGGGGGGTGTGTTATTTCCTAAAACAGTCTTTTCTGCCTTTGGATCATTAAAATTACTAGAAAGTTTTCCCCAAATTCAACTTTTTACCTTTTAGTCTATTATTCCTGATTTGATCCTTTGGGTCCAAAAAAAAGGAATTTAAATCCCTTTTCTTCATGACAGTCCGTCAAGTGCTTTTAAATAGTCATCATGTGCCTTCTCAGGTTCCTCTTAACCAAACTAAAAATGCTCCCATCTTTTGACCAGTCTTCATTCGGCATGATCTTTGGGCCCTTTAATCCTCATTAGATTTTTCTAGGTGTTCTCAAGTTTATCAGCATTCTTCCTAGAGGATGGTATCCAGAATGGAACACAAAATTCAGGATGAAGTCTTTTGAGGAAAGAATACAGAGGCAGGCAGCTGGGGCAGTGGATAGAACCCAAAACATGGAGTTGAGAAGACTTGAATTTGAATCCTGACTCAGAAACTCCCTAACTGGGTGACCTTGGGCAAATCAGCTTAGAGCTAAATGGCTTGGTTTCCTCAGCAGTAAAACAGGAATAATAATAGCATCTAATCCCAGGGTTGTCATAAAAACGACAACGACAAGAAAGGAGTTGGCGTATGTAGAGGGCTTTGTAAACTTCAAAGTACTATATAGATGTTAGCTGTTGATAATACCCAACTGAAGTCTTTCTATGAGATAAACATGGTCCTGGGTTCCCAAACCAGGGAAGGATAAGGCAGATAAAAATAATAGTAGACTAATAAAATTAAAAATTATTCAAAAACATTAAATATAGTATTAGCAAAGAGATTACAGCAATATATTCCAAGATATTTATTATGACCAAGTTTTATGTGATATATAGAAACATTCCAACATGCAAATAACTATGTACATACAAGATAGATGTTATATATAATGTATTCGTGTTACATTTTATATATGCTTATATACATACACCCTTAGACATAACACATCTCATGTATACATAGTTGTAAACATGTAGGAATGTTACACATAATACATTAATAACATTAATACATTAATAACACAAGCACAGTATGTATGTTTATATATGTGTGTATATTCACATATCACATAAAAGGAAGTTCATATCAGAGGGAAAGAATTAGTAAAGACTGCACAACCACTTGTCGTTGACTTGATTTGAGCGGATATTTAACTCTGTAGCCTCTGAGGTCCCTTCTAGTTCTGAGATGCTGTGATTTTATACAGTGATATTAATGCCCTCTGCTTCCCTTCCTGGCCTCAAGGGGAGCTAGGATGTCATGAGGATATATTCCAATAGAGAAGGTCCATTTCTGGCTCCTCTTTCATACTTGTCCCACATATCCAATCTTTTGCCAAGTCCCATGATTTCTACCTTTGTAGTATCAATTCCTCAATTCCTCCCCCCTCCACCTTTAGAGCATTTCTCAAACCCACCCCCTCTTCTCCTCTGATACCACATGCAGACCCTCATCACCTTTGCCTTGGATTATTGCAATAACCTGTTAGAGGCCAGGGGGGAGGGGGAGGGAGGGGAGGAATGACTGCCACTACCAGCTTCAAATTCCATCCCACTCCGCTCCATTCCCAACCCAGTCATTAAAAGGATTTTCCTCAAGTGTAAGTCTGACCACATCAGTCACCAAACTCCATTGGCTCCCTATTGTACACATTTATACAAATACTGTTTTGCTCTTTAAAGCTCTTTTTAAATGGGCCCTTTCCTCCCTTTCTGGTTTTAATTTCACCCTCCTCTTTGCAATGGCACTGGCTTGCCATTCCTCCCACATAATACACCATCTCTCCATGCCATGTCTTTTCAGTGCTGTCTCCTGTGTCTGGAATGCTCTCCCTCCTCAACTCCGCCTTCTGAGTTACTTAAAACTCAGCTTAAACCCTGCCTTCTTCAGCATGCCTTAACCCGTGCCCCACCCCCACTGCGGGTGCCCACTCTCTCAGCATATCCAGCACTCTTTTCATGTCGTCTGCCCCCAAAGGACTGTGAGATTCTTGAGAGCAGGGACTGCTTTTTGTTTTTCTTCGTATCCCCAGAGCCTGGTACTTTGATGGCACAGAGTCAGCATTTAATAAATTCTTGGTGATTGATCAACATACTTCCACTGACTGAAAAGCACCCAGTTTCCAGTTCAACAAAGTATCAGTGTCTAACCCAAAGAACTCACTGGCCCAGCCACTTAAGGAAGGAGTAAGGGTCCCCCAATGTGAAACCATAACAACCCATGAGCCTCTAATTACAGCTAGCTAGGGATGTCCACACTCTACAAGGGAGACTCTAGGGAAAGTGTGCCTCTGTCTTATCTTGAAAGTTCTGTGCTGTCTCCCAGCTTCCAATGCCCATCTCATGATTCTTTGCTCCAGGGGATCCCTGGTTTCTGGCCTGGCTGGGCTTTTGGTTTACACTTTCCTGGCTCCATATTTGGACCCCACCCCTTCCTTTTCTCTGGAAGAGATGGCTCTCTGCCCAGGGACTGCCCTAGGGGGAAGCACAAGTCAGAACTGAGAGTTCAGAGTCACTAACCGAGTAGGATCTCAGTTCCAGCATGTAGTCCAGCCTACAGAGTAATCAGGGCAGGAATCCCAGAGCAAATGGGAGCCTGCAGCTCTGTTTCTCTGAATCAACAATGCTTTCCAGCTGGCTAATAGGGACCAAAGCCAGCAGAGTCTATTGTTGTTCTGACACAAACTTAGGTCAGGGACTTGCAGAACCCAGATCAGGGAAGCAGCTATCAGACATTGTCCTGGATCAGATCACATTAGGAACAATGAAAGCTTACAGGTCCCCAGACTGTCTCTAAAGTCCTGAAATAACATGACTCAGTACCTTAAGAAAGCAGCAATATGACCAAGCAAACCTTCCTTCCATAGTGTAAAAAGCCCAGTCCTAGCATTGAGTCCAAAGTCAAGAAATAGATTGGAAGAATGGGCAAACAGCCAAACAAAAAGAATCCTTCCATAACAAGTTATTATGGCGGCAAAGAAGCTCAAGACACAAATCCACAAGAATGACTCCAAAACATCTACAAGCAAAGTCTCATGCAGAAATCCAACATGGACAAAAACTATGCTGCAATTCCTAGAAGGGGTAAAGCAAGAATTTTAAAAAGAGTTTAAAATCATTTTAATAAGTGAAATGAGGCACTTGAGAGAAAAATTGGAAGAGAAATGAGAACTGTGGAAAAAAAAGAATAAGAAAGGAAATTAATACCTTGATATCAGAGGTACAAAACTGGCCCAAGAGATAAACTCCCTGAAAATCAGAATGGACCAAATAGAAGTCAATGACTCCATGAGACAGTAAGAAATACTAAAACAAAATAAAAGGACTGAAAATATAGAAGAATGTGTAAGATATCTCCTAGCAAAAATGACAGACATGGATAACAGTTTGAGGAGGAAATGATTATGAATCATGTGACTATCTGAATGCCACGACCAAAAGAAGAACCCAGAAATCCTATTCCAAGAAATCTTAAAAGAAAATTAATCTGATTGATTAGTACCAGGGGACAAAGTAGAAATAGAAAAAAAAATCTACTAGGCATCTTCTGGGAGAAAAAGCTCCTTATGAAACTTCCAAGGAACATCATAGCCAAAATCAAGAGCTTCCAGGTCAAATTAAAAATGCTTCAATCACAATACAATGCTATTGTTCTTTTTCATGTTTGGTTTTCTTTCTTTTTTCTCATTGTTCACTCCATTGGTTACAACCCTTCTATACAACCAGACTATTGTACAACGTGAAAGTATTTGCAGGTCCTATACATGATTGCACACTGCCATGGGGGGGGGGTGGGAGAGAAAATTTGAAACTCAGGGGATTGTGGAACTGAATCTTGTAAACTAAAAGTAAATAAACAAGTCAATGGAAAAAAATATTTCAAGCAGCCAAGAAGAAAGAATTCAAGAACTGAGGAGCCACTATCAAAATAATAAACAGTTTAGCAGCCACCACTTTAAAGGAGCAGAGAGCTTGGAATATGATATTCCAGAAGGCAGAGAACATGAACTTATAGACAAGAATAACTTATCCTGCAAAACTGAGAATATAATGCTACAGGGGAGAAATGGATCTTTAGTGAATGTTATGGGAATCTGAAGATCTTCCCTACCCCTAGGCCCTTTGATAGGCCTACATGGCTCTGAGAACCTTCTCTGATTTGAAAGTATACTCTGCCCCCTAATAGGCTGAATGTGGTCACATGGAGCCTGTGGCAGGAGGTTTGTTCTTCAGGAATGCCCACGTTGTATTACTTTGTGATTGGGCAGTGGGTCAAGAGGGCTGTGACATTCTCTGATCCAGATGTGAGGTTTTGCTTTGGGGCTCACTTTGAGAAGAGTTGTATGATTTGGTCAGACGAGACTCTGGGAAGCCGCTGAGCCCCCTGGCTTTGAAAAACTCAGATGTTGGTGCTTCCCTCTCTGGTAATTGAATAGGTATGGATGTGATGGTCAGACACTGGAAGCCCATCTGCTGATCTGTTTGTCTGCTTGTAACTTGTTTGTATTTTGTTTGTATTCTCTGAAGTTCAGGGTGCTGACTTTCCCCCCCCCCCCAAACTAGGTAAATGATATATGTTTTTTGATTAAAGTAAGAATGTTGACCCATTTTGGGTTGCTTTCCTTTAGAAAAGCAGATCTAAGAACCTGTGCTATCAGCCATCCTGCGTATGCTAGGGTGCTTGCTGATACAGTGAAATAGAGGACTTCCAAATACTGCTGATAAAAAGATCAAAATTGGGGAGAAATTTTGAGGTTCAAACACCGGAACACAAGAGTGAAGAGAAACATTAAAAAAAGAATGAATAATGATAAAGGACTAAACAAGGATAAGCTGCTTACACTCAGAAAAAGGAGAGATTATGGATATGTCTCTCCTGAAGCCCATCATCATCAGGGTTCATAGAGGGAGTCTGAGTAGACAGTACCCAGGAATGGCTTTGTGATGTTTGGATGATCTTAAGAGAAGAATGGAAAGAGATGGGAAGAGGGCAAGGGAGAATTCTCTTGCAAAATGAGGGTGCATAAGTAGACATCTATACAAACAAGGTAGAGGGAGGGCAAATTAATGGAAGAACCAATCCTGAGCAAAACAAAGAATACACAAAAATATGCAGATACACAAAAATACCACCCCAAAAGTTATCACTCTTCGAGGCAGCAGAGAATGGACATCTGATGAGGTGCACTTACACTGGGGAGTGGACGGACAAGTTAGAATATATAAATGCAATGGAGGGTTATTGTGCTCTAGGAAATTATGAACGAAAGGGTTTCAGAGAAGCTTCGGAGGACGTGCGTGAATAGAGCCAGGAGAACATTGATACAAGGACAATGTGATAAAGACGAACAACTTAGAAAGAATTAGAACCTCTTTATCAACATAATGACCAACCCTGATTCCAGAAGACCAAGACTAAAACACGCCACCCTCTTTCTTATGGAAACCTCAGAGGATGGAATGAAACACTTTTTTTTTCTGGATACAGTCAATGTAGCAATTTACTTTGATTCACTATACATGTTTGTAACAGGGTTTTATTTTGTTTTTTGCTCTCAATTGAGGGGTTGATGAAGAAGACTTTTGCTCATTGAAACAAATTATAAACATCCACACATATGTCAGCACGTAATAGCATTTTATTTTTTCCCAATTATATGTAAAGACAATTTTGGGTATCCATTTTTATAAGATTTTTGAGTTCCAAATTTTCCTCCCTCCCCTCTTTATAAAGTGATAAGAAATGTGACATAGATTATATATGTGCCATCATGTCAAACATATTTCCATATTAGTCACAATCATGAAAGAAGAAACAGATCAAAAGGGAAAAACATACACCAAAGTGAGAAAAGGACACTCCAGTCAGCGTGCAGAGGCCATCGGTTCTCAGGATGTGAACAGCATTTTCCATGAGTCTTTTGTAATAAATAAAATCTATTTTCAGAAGGAGTCATTACTGATCAGACCCATTTTAAGAAGTCAGCAAAGTCAAAGTTGTTAGGTCACAAATCATCTAACAATGGTCCAGAAAGAGGGGGTGTGGATTCTAAGCCCAGAACTCCTTTATGCACGTGGGGCGTCCAGAGCAAGGGGAGTAGCCTTTGGGGCCTGCATCGTCCAGCCTAGGGCTGGGTGGCAGCAGTGGGGGATGTGCAGGGTTCAGACCCGACATTTAATAGACACTGGTTGGGTTTCATAGTTCACCTTGAACTTCCCCAAAGAGATTTATCACATTCCTTTCTAAGTCTATTGGACTTTAAAGACTTCATTTCCAGTGTGTTTGCAGTAAAGCTTTCAACATGGTGACACTCCCCTGGTTGGGAGGACATGTCAGGGGCATGGCTTCGCTACCCCAGGCAATTCCGTTTTCCTCCTGTGCCTTGTCTCCTAGAAGCAAAGGACCAGAGGCTTGGTCTATTTTAAACATGGTTTTTAGCAGATGTGTTCTTTCAAAGCTGGAGGGAGGCTGGAGCTCCTGACTGCCTGTCGACACTAGGCAGGGCAGTAGGCACCCCAGGCAGTATGGGGAGTAGAGCCCTTCCCTAGCTTCAGAAGACCTGGTCTAGATGACCCTGGATCAGTTCCCCAATATCTCTGGTCTCAGCTTCCTGCTCTCCACAGTGGAGGATTGGTCTGGGTGTCCACGGCTTTGAGGTTTAGAAAAACGCTTTGCCTGGGCCCCCTCATTTGTTGCTAGTCTCACACCTGTGAGGTAGGTGCTGTTATCATGCCTGTTTCACAAAGAAGGAAATGAAGGCACAACAGAGTTAAGTGACTTGGTTAGAGTCTCACAGCTAGGAATCCTGGGAGCAGGATTTGGCCCTGTAACTGCCTGACCCATGCGGGTCCCCTCTTCATGACCCCACCCACCCAGTTCTGTCCTCCAGCTCTGGCAACAGGCGAAGGGCACAGGAGCGCCTTCCTGATGACTGATAGGACTTCAGAGAAGGGCTGATTTGCTTCTCTTGGGGGTGGGCAGGTTACGTTTGATGGAGGAAGTGACTTTCCATTTCTGATGTTTTCTAAGGTCATATTTGTGTCTTTGCCTCTCCTTCCCTCTCTCTCTCTCTGTCTCTGTCTCTCCCCCCCCCCCCCCATTGGGATTAAGTGACTTGCCCAAGGTCGCACAGCTAGTAAGCATCAAGAGTCTGAGGTCGGATATGAACTCAGATCGCCCTGACTTGCAGGGCTGGTGCTGTATCCACGATGCGTCCTAGCTGCCCCCTTTGGTTGCCTCTTCCAGAGCCCCTGAATCAGAAGACGGCTCAGCAGCTCTGCATTCCTACTCATCCCCCCCCCCCCCCCCTTCCAGTCCTTCCCTCACTGTTCATGAGCTCTCTAACCCTCCCGCCTCCCGCCTCTAACCCTAGCCCTACACAACACAGGAACTTTGGATTTGACCAGTTCATGTCTTTTGCCTCTTTGTATCCCCAAGAGCTTAGCACGGCGCCAGGCACGTAGTAGGTCCTTAATAAATGTTTACTGGTTGTTGATCACGAGTCAGTTTCACGCGAGCGAAAGTGAGAAGAAAGCCGAGTCGGTTTTCAGTGGAGAAGCTCGGTGGCAGTTGTACTCACTGTCATAGCAGGCGCCTCCAGGGGGGAAAGCAATGGAATCTGAGTGCGTTAAAGGATCTCCCTTTTAGCCAATTTTGCATTTGTTGATGGCTTTTTCTGGCAAATGAATGCACAGACGAGATGAAATTATAAATGCGGGTGAGGCTCCTTTTCTATCTCACTAAAGGCTTTGGTCCTGCACCTTCCCAGTGTCCTGGCATGGGCAGGGACCTCAGCGGTCACATAGACCAAGCCGGGCCAGAAAAAGGATCCACTCTGCTACCATCGGGCCGGCAGCCTCGCCTGAGGACCCACCCGCAGTGCTGCGAGCCTCTCCCTCCTCTGGCCGGAGGGTCCACTCAGAGCTGGACAGCTCTTAGCTTTAGGAAGTTCCGGCCAACACAAAGACACAATCAGCCTCTGCAGCTACATTCAAAGTTCAGTTTACCTTCAGAAGACTAAGCTCCAGGAGGGCAAAGTCTTTGTTTTTCTGCTGGGATGCAAAAGGGGGTCCTTAATCAATGATCCTTCCATGGCGATTCTATCCCACAAGCTGCTACTCACAGGGAGCAGGCGACTCAACTCCCCTCCTTCCCCCATCACTTTCAGACAATCTGACGTCTCCACCATCTTTTATCTAAAAGGTTGACTCCTTGAACCCAAATGTAAGACTCGATATTTGTCCGTCCCTCTGGGATTTCTTCTTATTAGACTCAGTCCAATGTCCCAGCGTGTCTGAATATTTTTTTATTTCTGACCCTGTCACCCAGCACACTAGCTCTGTGTAGGAGCCTTCTTGAGATTTCATAAGCATGTTCTTTAAACCAGGAGCCAAGTTATGGCTCAAACTGAAAAAGTGCACAGTGCAGTAGAGATCCTTGGGCCATTCCACTGGAGAGCATCTTCCAGATGGAGACAGACTGGTTATGGTTACTCTGAGTCTGGTCATTTCACTGATAATAAATCTCCCAGATGACCTGTTGTCTAAGCAGCATCTCTTCAACTTGTATGCAGTCATACCAGGAAACGTTTTGTCTAGGTAAGCCATATGGGGCATTCCCCTCTTTTAACAATCCCAAATCCCTGCCTGGAGAGGACAGGAGACAAGCTTGGCCTGGCCTGTTGTTGAGGAATCCATGATGGTTTATTAGCACCACTTTCTTTTCTCTTTAATGATACCTTCTGAGGTTTTTCCAGGAATCACTTTCAAGCTCACATCCTTTCTTGTGGTTAGGGAGGGGAGGAGGGGTGGGGTGAAGAGCATCTGCCCTACACTGCCTGCTCTTTGTGGGAGAAGAAACATGGGAGCCAGGGCAGCTTTCTTCTTCGTCCTTTCCTGTCACCCAGAGCACACACAAGTTTGAGCACTAGGGCCATCCAGGCTAAGTGAACTAGAAACCTGATAACTGGGCAATGTCCCCCCTCACAATTCTAGGTCACCAGTTCTCCAGGATCTTTGATCTTCCTGGGCCTTAGCCATCTTTTATGTCCCTCCCAATAGCCAATTTTCCAGTCTCTGGAAAATCTGTTGGAATATACTTCCCATCTGCAAAGAGACACCATGGCATTATAATGAACATCATCACATTCAGGAATTGTTATTCCGGCAGCCCCGGTAATCATCTCAATGTAGCATTAACAGCCCATGCAACATCAGACACTTACAGCTCTGTGACATTGGTGAATCACCTACCTCAGTCTGCCTGTTACTTCATCAGTAAATCGGGGGCCATAATATCACCTACTTTCCCAGTTATTGTGAAGGTCAAAGAAGGTGATATTTACAAAGCACTCAGCACAGTGCCTGGAACCCAGCAGGTGCTTAATAAGTGCTTGTCCAAGTTGCGGGACATGAATGTAATGGAATGCTATTGTGCTATAAGAAATGAGGAGCAGGCAGACTTCAGAAAAACCTGGGAAGACTTGTATGAACTGATGCTGAGTAAGCTGAGCAGCACCAGGAGAACATTGTATACAATGGCAAATACATTGTATCTGTGATGACTGACTTTGACAGACTGGGCTCCTCTCAGCAATGGAAGGCTCTAATACATGGGTGGTAAACTTGAGGCCTTGAGGCCACATGTGGTTTTCTAGGTCCTCAAGGGAGACTCAAGCGACTCAATTCAAACCTCAAGGAACAAATCCCCTTAAGATGTGTTCTATAAAACTTGGACTCAGTCTAAAGGCTGTACTTGAGGACCTACATGTGGCCTTGAGGCCACAGGTTCCCCACCCCTGAAAGACTGTTTCAAGGGACTCATGATGGAAAATGCTGTCCACATCCAAAGAAAGAACTATGGAGTCGGAATGCAGATTGAAGCAGACAATTTTCTCTCTTTTTCTTTCTCATGGTTTTTCCCTTTTATTCTGATTCTCCTTTCACATCATGACTAATGTGGAAATATGTTTAATATGATTGTACATGTACAACCTATATCATACGGGATGCTGTCTTGAGGAGGGAAGAGAGGAGGGAGGGTGAAAAAATGTGGAACTAAAAATCTTATAAAAGTAAACACTGAAAACTATTTGTGCATGTAATTGGATAAAAAATAAATGCTTGTCTACCCCATCCCCCACACGTTGATTTTATTTTTGTGGAAGCTCTTCAGTTTCATGTAATCAAAATGATCTATTTTATCTCATAATGCCTCTACCTGTTCTTTGGTTAGAAATCCATCTCCTGCCCATAGCTGTGAGAGGCATAGGATGTTTCTCTTCTAATTTTTTGGTAGTGTGATCTTTGATATTAAAGTGCCGTACCCACTTGGTGTTTATTGTGGAATATGGTGTAAGATGCTGATATAAGCCTAATTTCTGCTCTCCAGTTTTTCCTGTAGTTTTTTAAATTAAATTTGGAGTTCTTGACTAAGCCATTTGTTTTATGTTTGTTTTTTTTTAAAAAAACCAATAACACTGTACTGTCATATTTCATTGTTTCTCACTCTCTTTTGTCTAGTCTGTTGCATTGACCTATTTCTTTATTGAAAATAAACAATTCCAAATAGTTTTGGTGACCACCTACTCCTGCATAACATCGTTTGAAGCTGTTTTTCCTTCATCTACACCTCTTTTCATTATTTCCGTGATATTCTGGAGCTTTTATTCCTCCAAAAGTATTATCTTGTTATTTGGTCAAGTTCCATAATGTATCCTTTTTTAATAGTTTGATTGACATAATCTTAAAACTATAAACTAACACTGGGAGCATTGTCAATTTTTATTACATTAGCAGAGCCCCACCATGACCACTGAATATTCCTCTAGCTACTTATATAGTTTAATTCTTTTTTTTCTTTCTTTAAGAAGCACTTTTAATTGAATCTTTATAGGTATTTTTTGAGCTTTGGTAGACTGATCCCTAAGTATTTTATACATTTTGTAGATGTTCTGAATGGCATTTGTCTTTTTATTATTCCCTCTTGGATTTTGTTAATATATAAAAATATTATATAAACATAAAAATACTCTTGATTTTTTATGCATTTATTTTGTATCCTGAAGCTTTGCTCAAGCTATTAATTGCCTCATTCAGTATTTTTGTTGATTTCCTAGAAAATCTAAGTCAACATTTATATCTTCACCAAATAGGAAGTCGTTATCTCCTTTTTGTCTAGCTTTATTATCATTTTCTTGTCTTATTTCTCTTGCTATCATATCTATAGATATAGTAAACAGTAGTTGAGAGAGTAGATATCCTTGCTTTATTCCTGTATTTACTGGGAAAGCTTCTAGTGAATCTTCAGTGAATATGATGCTGGCTCTCAGTTTGTTAGATTTCTTTTATGATGTTTAAAAAAGTGTTCCTTTGTGCCTATATCTATGGTTCTTAAAGAGTTAGATACCTTCTATGCCTTAAGTCCACTTCTCTCTTTGGGACAGTGCTGATACATTGTCAAGGAATGCCTGGATTTATGGATTTACTCCATCAAAATTAGATTGGATTTTCTAACTCCTGGCATAGCTCTCTTCCTTCCTGAACTTGATAAATTTCACTGAGCCCTGTTCTTTTGACCTTGGCATGATGATGCTGGCCCTCCAATGGAGCAAGGCAAATAAACATGCTTACATATGTATGGAGTGGTGTTTACTCCTAGCGTATAATCAATCAGTAAATAGACTATTACAGGGGAAAATGCATAGTAATAAAATGTCTACCAAATAGTTGTCCAGCTGCATAACTTCTAGACACCAGAAGGCAGAGACAATATTCTAACTCACAACCAAAGGGGACTTGGTCCACATGTTAAATAAGACAGATGGAGGTGCTTTGGGAGTTAGGGCAGGAACTGTTCTCTACTTAGTGTTTGAAACAAAGCATCCTGAACCAACTCTTGAACTTCAGTGTTTGGGCATCCAATTGCTTCTTGGTGACTCATCTGTAGGAATATTAGGGATTGGTTGTTAAATGATCCCATAGCATTTTATAGCTAAAAAGGGCTCTTTAGAGGCTTAATGTTGCCTGGTGGACCTGTTTGTAGTGTTATCTGAGGAATCCAAACTTCATGCCTCGAAGGGACACAGTGGTAAGAAACCCATAAATGTTCACCTCCCTAGCTGTTAGCCTTCTCTCCCCCCTCCTCCAATTATCTTATATTTATACAACATATGGCTGAAGAACTCTTAAAAATAGGAGCTAAACATTTTCTCAAAGGACAGAAAGAGGACATGAACTGGTCATTGGCAAGGGTTGATGGGCAGACTGTCCCTGCGCCCCACTTCATTCTTTTGATATGGGGACAGAATGAAGGCCTCTAGCCATTGGGTGGACCACCTGAGGTGAAGGGTAGAGCTGAGAGTCTAGCAACATTGGTAGACTCAGGAACTCCCATATCAAGGAGAACACAGACCTATTGTAGTATTCTGGAGTGTACACATTGTAGCCTCCCAGGAGACTGGATGCTTCTCCAGGGCAGGGACCATTTAGGTCTTGTCTAGATACCCCTTCCTCCTAACAAAGTCATCTGCACACAGGAGGTGCTAAATATCGAATTGGATAATCACAGTTCATCACCATCTTAGACTAGACAGTAGTCTGATTATTCCTGGCCTAATGGACTGTTGTCTTTCTTTTTAGAGACATTACAACATGCTGCTGTTTAACAAGGAATAAGCCAAATTCTCCCCAAGGGAGCCTTGAGACCATCTAAATAAATTGCCTGGCTCAGAAGTGGGTTGGCTCTGGCTCCAATATCAGTGTCAGAGCAAGAGATAAAGAATTGAATTGGATCTGGCTGAGTTCCACGCTCCCTCTTCGGTCTTGGTTTGAAATGGCACTCCCTGACCTGGAGGCTCTGGCTGTGCCACAGGCCCAGCTCCTTCCCTCAGACTGGCAAAGAGGATGATAATCACGGGTGACTAATGCAGCTCTGCCCACAAGGGACAGGCTCTGTCCCACTGTCACCTGGTCTCTGCTCACCGGGAGCCCCCTTGGATTGTAGGAAGGCTTAGTCACCATCACACCTGGCTGCCCCTTGGTCTCCCCGCCCAGGCCAGGTGAGATTCTCCCAGCCAAGCAGCCTTTGCTGTCCTGCTCCTCTCAGGGAAGCAGATGCCGCTGCAGCTGCGAGGTCCATGGGTGAGCCACTGCGTTCCCAGGACATCTAGAGGAAACCGAGCCACTGCACCATTGCATAGCCTCCCAGGCACACACCTACTCCAGAAGCAAACGGTTTCAAAATGGAAGTGAATTAAAATGACTTGTTTGGGGGATTTCCTGACCTTCCCTTGAAATCCTCCAAATCATACAAAACAAGCCAAAGACGCTCAGAAAAATACACAGAAGGAACAACAAAATAAGCCAAAGCAAACCCAGGCCAGGAATGGGCCCTCAAGAGTCCACCTCTTCCAGGAAGCCTTCCCTAGCCTCCTTTGCTCTTAGGCTTGCTCCCATTAATTATTTATGTTTTACACTTCCTGGGGCTTGTTTGTACATACTTGTTTACATCCTGTCTCCCTCTGCCCAATCAGACTGGGAGCTCCTTGAGAGCAGGGACTATCTTTTGGCCCCTCTCATCTCCCCAGAGCTTAGCTGTGTGCTGCACATAGTGGGTACATTGTTTTCTGGCTGGCTGACCGACCTTCTGTCTCTTCTGGCTCTCAGCAGAGCCCTTTCCATCCAGAGCTGCTCCTTTGGTTGGTCCGATAGACAAGTCAAGAGGACTGGCTGGCAGCCCCCAGATGAACTGTCTAAAGAAAAAAGTCAAATATGTCAGAGGCCTGATGAGGGTGAATGGAGGGAATCTGATTCCTTGGAGAAAGTGACCTGTCTTGGGGGCTAAAATCACCATCCCAGGTGTCAGGCTTGAAACATCTCTGTAGGCAGGCAGTGACTCGGCGATAAGCTGGAATCTCCTTCAGAAAGCCGATTTCCTCAAACCTTGGCCATAGGAGTTTGGATTCATTGGCTGGAAGATGGCAACAGCCTCTCTCCCCACCAAAAACCAGACAAAAACCAGACAAAACCCAAACCTACGACAGAAACCAAAGCCCAACAGAAGAGTAACAGGCCTTAAGAGTTCGTTGGAGCCTGAGGATCCTCGAGTGCAGAGCCCAAGGCCCAGCAGCAGCTGCCATACTGAGGCTTGTTTGACTTTCAGACTTTTCCACAAGGTCTCTTCCTCCCTCCTGCACACACAGCCCTTGGCTTCTTTGGTGCTAGTACCTCTTCATCCTTGCCTTGTTGGGCTGCAATGGTTCATCATCCTTCTCCCTTCCTGGTTGTGGTGAGTCCTCCAAGGCTCTCTCCTGGCCCTTTGCTCTTCCCCTCTCTCTTCTTCTACCTCCTCCTCTTCTTTAATCTCCCCCTCCTTTCCTCTTTTCATCTCCTCACTCTTCCTTACCTTCCTTCCTTCTCTCCTCCCCACCATCCCCATCTGCATCTCTCTCTTCTGAGTCACAGAATCTGAGTTGGAAGGATCTCCCACATCATCCAGTCCAATGGCCATTTAGCCACACCTCCCACCTCTTGTATCTGTGAGATTACATTTCTGAGCCCAAGAGTAAGACCTCGCCCTTGTCCTCGTCTGAGCACAGGCCTGTGATTTCCTCAGTGTGGGAAATGTTCCGCTTACTAGACACCCACCATCTCTCTGTAACCTGCAGTCTTGGGAAACTGCCTGGGGCTCACTGGTTACTGTTGCCTACCCGTCAGATGCAAGACTCCACACCAGCAGCCTTGCTAAGCTGCTCCCCGATTGCATGGGTTTCAATCTGACCCTCCCCCCCCCAGGGGCTGGGATCCTTATTCTGCCTTCAGTGGCATGGTTCTCCTTCCCATGACTTCTGTGAATTTCAATGCCTCCAGCCCCACTCATGGCATAGGCTTGGACTTAGAGGCTCATGGGTACATCTTCATTTTATGGCCAAGAAACCTGAGGTTCAGGGAAACAGTTAAGGAGGGCCAGAGTATTGGACTGGGAGAAAGGAAGAACTGAATCCAAATTCTCGAATTCTCCACATTCAAACACTTACTGGCTTTGTGACCCTGGACAAGTCATTTAACTTCTGTTTGCCTCTCTATTTTCACATCTGTAGAATAAAGGTAATAGGAACGGCCTATACTTTCCAGAGTTGTGAAGACAAGGGAGATAATATTTGTATGATGCTTTATAGATGCTATGGCTGTGTGGGGCTGTACTGATCAAGCAAATGTTGAGAAAACCTGAATGGGAGGCAAGCTTTGAAGGAAGCCTCTTCAACTCCCAAGCCAATGCTTGGCTCATCTGTTGTCCCCTCCCCCAGCTGCTTCTGCCCTACCCTGTTATCTTGGATGTACTTTGTAGAGGGTGTGTGTATGTGTGTGTGTGTGTGTGTAAGTGTATGTGTGAGGGTGTGTGTGTGAGTATGTGAGGGTGTGAGTGTGAGGGTGTGTGTATGTGTGAGGGTGTGTGTGTGAGCATGTGAGTGTGTGTGTATGTGTGCGTGAATGTGTGTGAGTGTATGTGTGTATATGTGAGGGTGTGTGTGTGTGTGTGTGAGACCATGTGAGGGTGTGTGAATGTGTGTATGTATATGTATGTGAATGTGTGTGTGAGGGTGTGAGTGTATGTGTGAAGGTGTGTGTGTATATGTGTGTGTGAGTGTATGTATGTGTGTGTGAATGTGTGTGAGTGTGTGTCTGGGAGGGGAGCACACACATGCTAGAGAAGATGGGCTTTGGAAGGAGGGGGTTCTTTAATCCTGTCCCAAGCATCTAGCACACAGCAAGGTGATTTATCCAAGTCATCACTAAAAATGTGTAACTGTACAAAGCCAATGCCCAGATCCCTGGGGTACTGCTCAAGGCCATCTTGGAGACATTAAGGACCAGACTTGTGACATGGTGTGAATGCCTGCTCTGCACGCTTTCTACCCAGATCCCTCCATGTTTCAGTTCAATTGGATAAACATTTATTAAAGGCCAATGGTATACAAGGAAATTAATCAACCAGTCAGCTTTTATTGGCCCGATAACAAAGAATGGAACAATTCCTGCCCTCCTAGCATTCCTTTTATAATGGGGAGACAAAAGTGTTTTACAACAGAAATAATGAGTGTTCCACAAAAGGCAGTTTGGGAAGGAGGGTGAGTACTAAGGAACTGGGGGGGGGGGCAGGAAGGGCTTCCTGAACAAGACCGCGGGGCTTCTATGAGGCAGAAAAAGGAGAGCTCCTATTGAGGGGGGAAAGGGCGGAAGGCAGCAGGGAATGAGGCACATAGCACCTACTGTGTGCCAGGCCTTGGGCTACCAAAGGCTTTACAAATACTATCTCATTGGAGACTCAAAACAACCCTGTGATATCGGCTGAGAAAACTTAGGTAGTAGCAGTTGTGTGATTTGCCTAGGGTCACTCAGCTAGTGTCTGAGGACAGTTTTGAACTCAGATCTTTCTGACTGGAGGACCAGGCTCGGTGCCGTATAGCGCCACCTAGCTGTCTTTCTGCATGATCAAAGGCGCCGACTTGGAAGATGGGCGATGGATTTCCCCCCGGTCCCCCCACCCCCGGAAAGGACCTGAACTACATCCTCTAGACTGGCCGCGCTTGGGAGGAGCTAGAGCAGTGAAACAGAGGCGCTTCTGTTGTGACCTTGAGGCAGGAAGGTCTTTGATAAGGGCTGAGCTTACTCTGAGGAAAAGGCCACAGAACTTGCTCTCAGTGACCCGCCTTCCTACTATGGATACAATGTACTGAGACAAGTAGAGACAAAGTATATAAAAAGGGATACAAAGTAATTGATACACACAGACAGAGGGAGACACAGAGAGGGGAGGTGGCAAGAAAAGCGTCGGGAAGGAGCTGGCGCCCACCCTAAGCTCGCCAGGAAGCCAGGGCTGCCGGCAAGTGGCCGCGAGGCCATTTTGGACAAGGGAGGACATTCTGAGACCTGGAGAGATGGAATGGCCACGGTTGGGCCCACATGCCAGAGCCCGAGGGCACCTGAAACCACGTGGTGACTGAAGCAGCAGGGAAGGGAGGGGCATCTTGGATCATTTTAAGTGCCAGGTGGAAGACATTGTGCTTCATTCTAGAGACAAGGGGCAGCTAGGCTGTGCAGTGAATAGAGCACCGCCCTGTCGGCAGGAGGACCTGAGTTCCAGTCGGAACTCAGACACTTGACACTTACTAGCCATGTGATCTGAGGCAAGTCACTTAACCTCAATTGCCCTCCAAAAACCAGAAACAAAAGAAAACCATTCTAGAGACAAGAAGGAGCCATTGAATGCTCCTGAGCGAGGAGTTTAGATACATGGAGAATGGATAGCACCCATTTAGGAGGCAGGCCATGAGGGCTTGAGAGGGTGAGGGTCCTGGAAAGAAGAGAGAAGGTGGCTTTGAGGAGGGTTGGGCCCTTAGAAAAGACAAGCCCTTGGCAACTGACCGGACATATGGGGCAGGAAATGTAGAGGGTTGGATGACTCTGCCCCCACAACAGGAAACAGGACTATTTCCAGGAGGGCTTACTTTTTTGGGGGGAAACATTCAATTTTGTTGTGGATGTTTTGAATTCAGATGCCTAGAAGACAATGGTGTGGGAAGATGTCCTGGGATGCTTTGAAGCACAGTACTGGTGTTCAGGAGAAAGGGCAGGTGGATCTGGGTCACCACAAGGCCAGCATGAGACAGGACCAAACACTGACACCAAACGCAAGGTGCCTCCATCCACAGCACGCCTCTCATCCACTGGGTGAAGAAGCCGGTTCCCAAAGGGAGTGCACCTGCTGAGTTACCCTAGCCCTCTCCGAACTCGCCAGCTTCTTGGCTCAGCCCTTCACTGTCACTTTAGTGGGTTCTCAGCTTTTACCAAGAGCCCATCAAGGTCCATGGCTTTTGACATGCAGGCTCAATTCTCTTCCTGCTTTTTAAAAATTGGGCCTATGTCAAAGCTTCTTTAATGGGTCATGCTTTCCACATTTTCCATGATCCCATCGGACTTTGGGGCAGTGCTCCTTGGGACTGGAGATTTAGTGAGAGCCTCTCTCACAGCTTACTCTTGGGGTTCCTGCTGCCTATAAAAGCTACTTTTGTCCTGCCCTTTCCAGTCCCTCTGGTTGCTCTCTTTGGTGAAGACAGAAGGTCTGGTCTCTCACTGGGTTCAGTGATTACTGTCCCATCCAAGCCAAGCAAGGCCCCAGGCATTCCTGGATCCCCCAAACCACACCATACTCATTGTCCGTGGCTTTTCTGAGATCACTCTCTGAAACGCTTCTCTTAAAAATTTTAAACGGCATTTTATTTTTCTCCCAATTATACATATGAACAATTTTAAACATTTTTTAAAGTTGTGAGTTCCAAATTCTATCACTCTCCCCCACCCTCTGAGACAGTAAGCAATCTGATAGAGGTTATTCATGTGCAATCATGTAAAACATATTTATGTATTAGTCACATCGTGGAAGAAAACTTGAACCAAGAAAAACAAAACAAAGCAAAGTGAAAAATAGTCTGCTTTGGTCTGTGTTTAGGTGCCACCGCTTTTTTCTCCAGAGGTGGATATAACGAGTCCTTTGGGATTGTCTTGGATCACCGTATTGCTGAGAATAGCTACGTCATTCACTGTTGTTCATCGTACAATGTTGCTGTTACTGTGGACAACATTTGGTTGGTTCTGCTCACTTCACTCTGCATCAATTCATGGAAGTCTTCCCAGGTTTTTCTGAAGTCTGCCTGCTAACTCTGACACTATTCTTACAGTGTTGGGCCTTGCTGCTTCCCTTTTCGGTACACTGAAGCTCCAGTTCCTTTTGTCTAGCCTAACAGAAAACCCCACTGACCCACCCACAAACAGATTACAATTTCTGGGGAGGTCTGGTTGCCTACTACTATCCTGCTTTAGTCTTAGAACCAGAACCAGACGTGAACCCTCTTATGACAATCAGGCATTATCAATATATCCTGTAGTTAGATCACCTATGTGTGAGGCTAGATCTTGTGCAATGAAGGACTACATTGACAGACCTTAGAAGCCAGACAAGTCTCTTTAGACAATTCTCCCCCCTTCCTCCTAAATGGGATTTAGTGCCTTTGATGTTATTTTCAAGAATTTCCCTTACTAAACTATGTCCAAAGAGCTATAAAAATGTGCATGCCCTTTGACCCAGCAATACCACTTCTAGGGCTGCATCCCAAAGAGATCATACAAGTGGGAAAAGGACCCACATGTACAACAATATTTATAGCAGCTCTTTTTGTGGTGGCAAAGAACTAGAAATAGAGGGAATGCCCAGCCATTAAGGAATGACTGAACAAGTTGTGGTATGTGAATACATCTAAGAAATGATGAACAGGCAGACTTCAGAAAAACCTAGGAAGACTTATATGAACTGATGTTGAGTGAAGTAAGCAGAACCAGGAGAACATTGTTCACAGAAACAGCCACAATGTGCACTGACTGATGTTGATAGACTTAGCCCTTCTCAGTAATGCAAGGACCTAAAAGCATCCCAAAGGACTCATGATGGAGCATGCCAGCTCCATCCGGAGAAAGAACGATGGAGTCGGAATGCAGAGCGAAGCAGACTTTTTCTTTTTGTCTTTTCTTTTTCATGGTTCCTCCCATTCATTCTAATTCTTCTGTATAACACGACTGATGTGAAAATATGCTTAACTGGAATGTACACATAGAGTTTATATCAGATTGCATGCTGTCTTGGGGAGGGGGATAAAATTTAAAACTTATGGAAGAGAATGTTGCAATCTAAAAATAAATCAACTTAAAAACAATTTCCGTGCCTTTCAAAGCTGATATTCTCTGAATAATGGCTGGAGGATTTCTAGACCTATAAGAGCTGCTAAGGGTTTTTTCATATGCTAGCTCATTTCAGTGCTATCATCATCCTATATTGCAGAGGAGGAATGAGGTTGAGAGGAGTCCATCCGTTTGCCCAGACACATAGCGCTAAGCAAACATCTCCAGAGATGTTCTCTGAGCTCATCATTTTGTCCACTGTGCCGTCACTGACAGAATTCTACTTTGCCGTCTTCCTAAGAGGCTCCCCCAAACTAGGGCGCCTGGCTCTCCTGCCTTCTTCAGTGACTCTGGAAGGGAGCAGAACCTTCATCAGAACGTTCCATCATTTCTACTCTCAGCACCGATTTCTTCTCCAGATTAGAATCCTGTCTTATTGCCTCTTCTATCTTTAGAGCGATGGTGTGCATGCTCTGCCTGGGCCAGCAAGAGGCAACGTGTTGGCATGATGGAGGTTGCTAGGCCATGGCACCATTCCTTGGTATGAACTTTGGGAGCTGTGCGTGTATCTCTTGTCTGAGATTGGCTACAAAGACGGCCCTCTCACTTTTTTCTCCATCCATGTCTCTCTCAAGATCCTGCTTCGGGGAGCAGAGATGCCAAGGCATGGCTTCTTAAAACACAAAGATGGCACCAAACGATACATCTGGTCTTTTCCAGTCTCTCCCCCGCCCCCTGCGACCCCCAGCCGATGGCCCATCAGAGGGAGAGTTGGCATAATCTGTTGTTGGTGACTCTTCCTGACGTTGTGGACCACACTGTCCACGTTCTTGTTTTGGTTTGTTTGGGCAGAGATGCTGGAAGGGTTTGTCATTTCCTTCTCCAGCGGATGAAAGCAAACAGGGTTAAGCAATTTGCCTAGGGTTGCATAGCCCAATAAGTGTGTGAGGCTGGATTTGAACACAGGCCTTTCCGACCTCAGGCCAGTGCTCTATCTACTGAGCCATCTAACTGACCCCAGCTAGTATTTATAAAATATACTTGTGTAGAGGATAATACCCAGCACATTTGGGGAACCCTCTGTGGAAGATATTGGGTGAGAATATCATTGATGGCAGGGGAAGACAGCTAAGGGAGCTGGAAGCAGCTCTGTGGGCTGGGGGATGGACTTACTAGGGTGGTGCCAAGGCAGGGCAAAGCACCCTCTTGTAGTGTCCAGGAAATCTCTGAAGGCCCAGCAATAGCTGGGAGTACCATGTGGCTTCCTTTGCCCAGAGGGCATTTCTTCCTTTATGGTTGGGGAGACCCTCCCCTCCCTGCCTTGGTACCCTGGGGGAAAGCTGCAGTTTCTCTGATAGGGCTCTAGATCTCACACACAAACACCCACGTTTACACAGACACATATACGTTTACACCTAGACACACATACACAGAAACTTGAATTTATACCCACATGCCACGCATTTACACCCAGACACACACACATTTATAACCACACACATATACAGCCAGCCACACACACATTTATAACCATACACATATACAGACAGATACATGCATTTATAACCACACACACACACACACACACACAATTTATAACCACACACATATACAGCCAGACCCACACACTTACAGACACATGCACATTTATAACCACACACACATAGTCCCAGAAACAAGCATTTACACCCAGACACAATACACATTTATAACCACACGCATATACACACCCAGACACCCACATTTATAACCACATACATACAGCCAGACACACGCATTTACACAGACACACACATTTGTAATCACACATATTTACACTGACATATGCACATTTATAACCACACACACATACGCCCAGACACAAGCATTTACACCCAGACACACATACACATTTATAACCACACAAACATACACACCCTAACACCCACATTTATAATCACATACAGCAAGACACACGCATTTACACTGACACACACATTTATAACCACACACATATACAGCCAGACACACATTTATAACCACACATATTTACACCCACACTTGTAACCACACACACACACACATACAGCCAGACACACAAACAGGAGTTGCCACACTGAGACACGGACACTTACTAAGACAAACACACTGCGCCCGCCCCCTTCCTTGACTCCCCCTCCCCCCCCCCCGCCCAAGCAGCCTGGGGGCAGGGGCGGGAAAGTGGGAGGAGCCGTCCTCTCCTCCCCTCCCCCTTCTTTCCACCCCTCCCAGCCACCGGCCCCTGCCCCGGTGGCGCTGCCCCTTTAAGAACCGCCGCGGCGATCGCAGGCCGCCCGTGACGTCACGAGGCGCAGAGCCGAGCGGGGCCGAGCGGGACCGAGCGGAGCCGAGGAGCCCCGGAGCCCGGGACGCCCTCGCGGAGGGCCCCGCAGCCGAGGTGCGGGCAGGGAAGGAGGGGGCAGCGGGCCGCCGGCCCCAGCGCGGACGGGCGCCCCGCGCAGGAAGGAAGGCCCCGCGCACGCACGCACGGCCGGGCCTCCGGCGCCCCGCCCCGCTGAGACCCCGCCCCTCAATGCCCCGCCCCCTGCAGGCCCCGCCCCTGCCTCATCCCCCTCCTCCCGCAGGAACTTGCCAAGAGCAGGGACACGGCGGCGGCCGCGGCGGCAGCGGGAACTTTGCTGGCGGGCACCGAATGGCCGCGGATCGAGAGCGCTGAGCTGGGCCGGGTCGCCGAGAGCCCCGGTAGCGCAGCGGCCCCGCCGGACGCCCGCCCCGTCCGAGGGCCCTGCCCACCCCCCGCCGCTCCCGCCTCCCCGCCTCCCTGCCTCCCCGCACGGACCTGAGCGCGGCCCCGAGCCGCCCGCGATGCGCCCGGGGCGCAGCCCCCGGCTCCGCCGCCGCCGCCGCCGCCCGCTGCCAGCTGCCCCCGGCCGCCCCGTCGGGGCCGCCTCGGCCTGAGCCGGGCCCCGGGCCCCGCAGCCCCCGCAGCTCCCGCGGCGCGGGCTGCCCGCGCCTGCCGCCGTCGGGCCGAGCGTCCTGCCGCTGCCTGCGACCCCCCGGCCGGGCACGATGGCCGGGAGAGCGGCGGGAGCCGGCGGCACCGCGATTCTGCTCGTCACGGCCAACGTGGGCTCGCTCTTCGACGACGTAAGTGGGGCGCGGGGGGCGGCCGGGCGGGACGGGACCGGGGAGCCCCGAGGGCCCGCCTGGGACCGGACCTCGATCAGCGGCGGGGGTAGGGGGTAGGGGGCGGGGCCCGGCCGAGCCCTCCCCAGCCTCCCGCCCCCAGTGCGGTCCTGGGGGGCGGACGCCTCGGCGTTCGGTTCGGAGCGATCGCCCTTTGGGCCGGGGCCGGCGGTGGGAGAAGATGCGGCCGCCCCCTTTCTCGGGCCGGGCCCGGCCCTGCCCCGCCCCGCCCCGCCTCGCCGGGCATTCGTGCCAGGGAGCGGCCCCTCCCTCCCGGTTCCCCCTGTTCCTCCCTCCGGAGGTCGGGCCTGGCCGAGCCGCCTGGGGGGCCGGGGCCGGGGCCAGTCCGCGGGCCCTGCCCGCGTAGCCCCTCACCCGGCACCCGCCGCTCACCCCTTGCCCTTCCCACCCCGGCTGACCTTTGCCTAGGCCGGACCCAGCTTGGGAGGGGCGGGCCTCACCCCAACTTCCCTCTCCCGGCTTTGCCTTTCCGAGGAGCCCCAAGAGCCTAGACAAAGATTGGCCCTTCGAGGGGAGGCTGATCTCCCCCCGCTCCCCATCGGTGGGGAGCCCCCGGACTCGAGCCCAGCCGGACCCCGACCAATTCGCCCCCATCCCCTCCCTCCCGCCGAGTCCGGGGCCGAGGCCAAGGCCAAGGCAGCCCTCTGGCTAGCCTAGCCTAGCCTAGCCCAGCCTAGCCTAGCCCAGCCCAGCCGAGCCAAGACAGCCATCCTGACTAGCTTGGGAAGAAATAGAGCCCGCTGGGAATTTGGGAGCTCTCGGGCTCTCATTTAAGACACTGGCTGCACAGGGCCGGCCTCCGCCTTCTGGGGAGGATCCCCCCTCCCTCCCTCCCTTCGAGGCAGACCTCAGGGGCCCCTGACCTTATGAGCTCCCTTGGACCTCTGGATGTGTCCTGGCCTGCCTCGGCAAACCGAGGCTTAAGAGATCCCATCTACCCACCCTGGAAACTGGGTGCAGCTGGGGGGTGACCAGCATCTCCAATCCTCCCAAAGCCTCCCCAACCCCAGCTCCTGAGGGGGTCGCCACCCACCTTTGCCTCATCCCTCCAGCCAAAGCACACTGGCCTTTCCTTTTAAAGGCCAGGTGCCTGGGGTGGCGGTGGGTGCTGCCTACCCCTTCTCAAGCATCTGGGAATGGAAGGTCCAGGTTGTGGGGGTTGGTCTGACTCTGGTGGGATGGCCCAATGTCTCTATGTGCCCATGACCCTGGCCTGGCAAATCAGGGGTTAGTCAGGTGATTGGGATCTTCCTGGGAAATGTCAGGGGAGGGGGACAGGAGGGGGGTCAGCTTTTCCTTTTCCCTTGGGCCCTTCTCTCCCTCATTCCTTGTGCCCTCACAAGCCCTGCTGGGCCTTCTCCCGCCATTGCTGGCCAGAACTTTGCCTCTGTTCCTTCCCTACCCCTCATCTCCTGGGTTCCCTTTGCAAAGATGAATGTGGCATTTTGCAGCACCTATCTGAAAGAAACTTTGAAGTATTTTTGCCCCTAGAAACATTTGACTTGTCCAAAGGCGGTTTGAGGTGAATCAGATCCAGTGCTTTGGCTCCTGCATCTACCTGGCTGTGGCCAAGGATAGGTGCCTGTACTCTGCTGGGGCGTTGTGCCCAAGTGGTGCCTGGTGGAGCTGGCCTGGAGCTGGCCTGAGGCTCCACGGATGGAGCTGTTAGGTCCTTGCCTCCAAAGCAAGTCAGGAAATAGCTCACATCTGCTGTGCTGTTTGGAATGATCATTTGACTCCTGGAGATACCTCCACTCAGATGACGTTTGTGACCTTTGCAAAAGAAATGAACGGAAGTGACTTGATTTGGGAGTCACTGGGCCTTGGCACCGACACTAAAGCCTTTCTTATTTCCAGTTTTCTCCTGGGGGGGGTCAGGTCCGTCCCGAGGTGGAGAAGGCTACTCTTGCCCCTCTGCCTTCCTCCTCTTCTCGCCCTCCTTGTCTGGATTTCCTCCCCTCTCCTGAAGAGCTTGCTGGGACCTCAGAGATCCTGCCTCCTCGTTTTCTCAAGGCACAGGCCAAGTGGAGCCCAGAGTCCAGGCCCAGGCTGGTTCTCAGCTGCTGCTGGGGCTTCCCTGTCCCTGGTCTGTGGGAATCCAGGCTTCCTTCTGGAATGAAGGATATGTCTCTCTTGGGTTAGTGGGAGAAAGAAAGGGTGTCTCAGCTAGAGATGTGTGTGGGCCGGGGGAGTCAAATCTCCGCCTTGGGAGGGAGGCAGCTGATGGTTGGCCTCAGGCCTGACCGGCTGCCTCCCTACCTGAAATGTTCTCGAAGGAGATGCCTTGGGAGCCTGGAGAGCCTAAGTGTTCATCCCATGCCTGTTCTTATCTTTGGGGTAGTCTCTGCCTGGCAAGAGTGCCTAGGCAGCTGGGGAATCCTGTCTAAGAATGTCCCTCCCTGGCTGCCTGGAACAGAACCAGGTGCCTCCTGGCTCTCTGCTGGCATCTGGCTGGGGTGGCACAGGGGAACCAAACACCTTTCTTCTGGGAGCCAGGGTTGAGCTCTCGGGGTGGGGGGGGGGGGAATGGCAACAGGGCAGCCGCGTCCAGACATCACGCTTATTCTGCTGAAGGACTTCCTTACCGTCATCTCTCACTTGTGGGGGCCTGCTGACACCCAGGCATCTGAGGGAAGGCTTCCTGAGTGGGCGGCTCTCCCCCTACCTCCTAATCAATCAACCCAACAGCACCTCTTAAATGCCTGCTCTGTGCCAGGCACCAGGGGAAGTTGGAGAGGCAGGCTGCTGATCTTAGGCTGTAATTCAGTGAACCACTTAGCAAGGCCTTAGATGGAGAGCTGGCCACTGGAGAGTCAGGGGTAAACTGAGGACATGGGCCCAGCCCATGAGGGCTGTTAATTGAGATGCCTGGGAAGAAGGGGAGCCAGAGCTGGGGGAGTGCTCCTGAGCTGTTGGCCACATCTTAGGGGATCAGGGAATTCCCCAGGTTGACCCTCATGTTACCAAGGAGGAGCCTGAGCCCCAGGGCTGGGGTGGGAGGGAGAGGCTGTTCTGGGATCCTTGTAGCAGGGCTGGAGGAGGGACGATAAGCTGAAGCCTGCACTAGGGTGGTGGAGGCCGGGGCTACAACAGAGAGAAGCCACTAAAAGCTGGTAAGGAGACAGGTGCAGTTGGGGAGACTGCAGTGTCCAGCCTGGCTGCTCCCAGGGTAGGCCTCTGTGGGTATCAGGCTGGCGCTTCAGAGCCATTCTGACCTGACCTGGATATTTTCAGGCCCGACCAGGGCTCTTTTGGGCCTGTCAGTCTGGAATGGGAGAAAAGCTCGTAGGTTTGGGTCTCTGAGTGCTGGGCAGGAATTCCTTTGTACTGTTATCCACCCTTGAATTTTATAGGGGGTCTGGATCTGGAGGGGCTCCAATGGTATCCTCTCCCTCACTGTCCTATGTACAACCCTCAGAAAGTCTTCCAACCCAGACTGGCAGAGGCTGAGCTTCTGCTGTCAGGAACATCACGGAGGCTTTTCTGCTCTTGTTGGGAGATGGGCAGGCTTACTGTGCGAGGCCAGCTGGCCTGTTGGGATGAAGGGCAGCATGGTGGCTAGGGCCTTCAAGGGGCTGGCCCCCCCATTTCGGTACCTCCATCCTGAGGCTTTATCCACGGTCAGTGGAGTTTTCCTGCAGCTGAAATCCCACCATCGTGACCATGATGGGCCAGGCCCCTGCACCCAGTGTAAGCAGCTGGTCAAAGCCTGGCACTATAGTAGGAGATTTGGATGTGCTGGGAAAGCCAAGGAGGCTCTGGCCTTCTTACCCCTTTCCCAGTGGGCTGTGGACGTGGCCCTGGGCATTGGCTGATCTTACCTGTCCCTGGAAGAGGCTTTCTTTTTGAGACCCAGGATCTTAGATTCCATCGATGTCCATCTCTCTCTGTAAAGCCCCAGATGTTTGGAATGCCAGAGGCCATGTGGGAAGGTCTCCAAAGACCCGGGGGTCACTGGCTGCTTGGTATGTCCCCAATCCTGTCCATGGGCAGTTTGGGTAAGGGAGAGAGAGCAGATCTTTCATGGAGGCCTGTTTAGTGCTTGACCCCAAACAGGCGGTGGGGGCCTGGTCTGTGGTTCTCTTCCTCTCCTACACTCAGTGATTTAACACTGAGGATCCCATCTTCCTGCCCCAGCCAAGGAGATCTGAAAGTCTACTGAAGGGCCCCTCTTCCTGGCCTGGCCAGGAGACCCAGAGGCAGTGGGCCAGCTCCTGGTGGTCTCTGTCTCAGGTCTAGGAGTTTGAGCCCCAGGATTCCTCCATGGCCTTCTACATCTTTGGCTTCCGAGCACATTTGTGCCAATGGCCCCTGCAGTGTGGCCTGCAGCCGGCTGCAGTTCTGAGGTAGGATGGGGCTCATGGTCTGTGATTGGAGACAGAGATGAATGATGTGGGTAAGGGGGGCAGCCGGGCCTCATCTGGGCCTAATCTGGACCTTGTCTGAGCCCAGGGATTTAGGATCTAGGAGCTAGACATCTGGGGTGTTGAGTGCTTTCCTCCAGCCCACACTGATCAGTCATGAAGTCAGGGGGACCATGACTTGGGTCAATGCTGCCAGGAGCATTTTGTCAGTTGGCCCCATGATGGAGGATGTGTGGGAGCCCCCTCTTCAGACCCTTGTGCAGACTTTTGAACTCCTCTCTCTGGGGGCTCTTGTCAGCTTTAGCTGAGATGGTGAAAGGTTGGAGGGCCAGACCCTACAGCTGGTGGACCATGGAAACAAGGGTCTGTCTGGACAGTAGGGGTTTGCCAGTGCTTGTGTGACAGGCCTCTCGGGAGCTGGCTCTGTATCGTAGTGGGCATGAGAGCCTCATGGCTTAGAGACTGCTGGTGACCAGGATGCCTTGGTCCTCTCATGCCAACCCAGGTAGCCGGAATGCCCACTTCAGCCATCCTGGCTTCAAGGGCCAGGGGGATTGGCAGGCCAGAGAATTCTGAGGGGCACTGGGCAGTTGGAGGCCTCCAGACCCAGTGAGAGGCCGGGGGAGATTGCTGGCTATCACAGAGACTGGGGGAGACTCCTGGGGTTTTCTCTTTTGACTTAAGATCAATTAGAAAAACTTCCTGGGGGTAGCCTGTACCCTTTCCCCTGCTAATGCAGGAGGAGCCTGGGAGGGTCAGCAGGGAGATCACAGAGTGCTAGTGGCTCAGTAGACCCCGGAGAAGGGGAGCAGGACAATCATCTGGACATGAAGACAGGCCTGTCTGGTCAGTGCTGGGGCTTGTTACTTGTGATAGGCTCAGGGAATGGGACCTCACTGGTGCTGACATAAAGACTTGAGGGCCGGTTAGAGGCCCTCAGGGCCACGAGCCCACTTGACTGTGGCTCTGCCCAAGGCACCCCCTGATGCTGCTCAGGTGAGGAGGCAGAGTCTCCTGGACACTTGGTACCTGTTCAAGTGCTGAAGGGACAGCCTGGGAGCTCTCAGGGCTCCCACAGGACCCACCTTGGAGTCCATACAGGTTGGCCTTTTCTCCTGACCGCCCCAGAGCATCACGCCTGCACATAATGGGGGTGCGTGGGGTGTGTGGGGAGTGAGCTGCCCCTAGGAGGATGCCTTCTCCTCCCCCCCCATTTCTCTGTGTCTCTGTGTCTTCCTCCCTCCCTCCTTCCCTCCCCCCACATATATGTTGGCACATGCACACGTGAATGTGTGAGTGCGTTATGTTCACGTACATGAGTGCAGGCATGTGCTGCACACACGTGCACAGTACGCTGGCACCTGTACAGACGTGTGCTCACACACGTGCCTGTGTGCTTGTGGGCTCACCCAGGAGGTGCTTGTGTGTGCTTTGGTGCTTTCATGTGGGCTCCTGTACCTGTTGCGTGTGTGTGCAGGTGTGTACATGAGAGTTCACGTGTCATGGTGGCTGGAAGGATGCCTCTTGTCCTGTCCTGGACTCTGGGCGGTCTGTTCTCAGAGCAGCAGGCCTTGGGAAGGGTCCGGGTTAGAATCCCGTCTCCAGGCCTTTTCAGCTCCAGCGCTGGCCATGTCCCCTTGTTCCTCTGAGTTGGTTTTCTTTCTTCATAGAGCGGGCCTAACCTGGCCTGTGTTACCTGCCCGCTGCACGGTTGTTAAACATTTAACAACCAGATCAATGACGTTGCTTGTTTATGGATTATTTGAAGCTTGGCAAAAGTACTTGACCTCTCTTTGCTCCTTTTTTCCTGATCACAACATTGGGAGGGGGTGCAGTGATCACCTCTGTTTTATGTAGGGGGAAACCAAGGCAGGCAGTGCTTGAGTGGCTTGCCCAGGGTCCCAGAGATGGTCGTGTCTGAGGCAGGGCCTCTTGGCGCCAAGGCCATGGCTTTGGCTGGTGAGCACAGTTCTGTAGACTTTGCTGTTCCTCATCAAAGTGATACTGGGCTGGGCTTGGGGTGGGGGTGTCTTAGAGCTTGGATCAAGTTGGGGGGTGGAGGAGAAAGGGGCAGCCCCTTTCCGCTGGGGTCAGTGTCTCTTTGGTGAAGCTTCTTACTCCTTTGCTCCTTGAATCCAGCCCACTGGGTTTCCCTTCCAAGGAATGGAGCCCTCTCTGGGCACCACTTCTTTGTCACCGGGACATTCTGCTTTGGATGGTACTTAGACATGTCTTTGGGTGGTATCTGACTGTGGAGCCTTGAGGCCAAGAATTCAAGTTTTTTGGTGCTGTGAGCTGGAGGTGCCTTTGAGCATGGTGGAGGAGTCAGTGAGCTTTGGCATCAGGAAGACCCCATTCCTTCCATGGGAAGGAGCTGTAGAGAAGAGGTCCCCCCTCCTTCCCCAGGGAACAGCAGAATCCTGATCTGGAGCCATCCTTCAGGACCCCACAGGCTCAGCCCTGCCTCTCTGTCAGATCCAGCAAGTGAAGGCTTCCACGGAGGGGGCCACATCCGCTCATGCCACTTTGGGCCAGCTCTCACGCCGAGCCACGAGCCATTCCGGTCACCCCCAAGCCTCCTGTGGCCACTTTTCCTGGTCCTGCCCTTGGGGAGTGCCCAGAACAAGGCTGCTCTGTTGTCTGTGTGACTAGAGACTGCTCTCATGTCCCGTCTCATACTTGCGGCCCAGCGGGTCCACTTCCTCCAGTCCTTCGAGAGCATGACCTTCTGCTTGACCCAGTCACGGACTTTGTCTTCCTTCTGTCCTGTGATTTCACCTGGGGAGGCAGTTCCTGGTGAGGAGATTTGTCCACCGGCGCCCTGCCCCTTGTGGCGTGGGAGGTGGTAATTTGTCCCTAACCATGGAGGCTTTCCCGCCTGAGACCCAGAACCATTCCTCCACATGGCTCTTCCACCTCCTTCCTTCCTCTGGGTTCCTGGCATCAGGCCTTATGCTTCCTTCCTGCTGCCTTCACCTGGGCCTGCCAGGGCCCCTGCAGTGGGGACTCTACCCCAACTTCACTTTTTAGAGAATTGGGGGGCTTGGAAGCCACCTCTTTGGTCTCTCCTGAAGGCAGGTGGGTGAGGGAGGGGCTGACGTGGGAGAGGTCTCTGCTTCTCTGTATCATCTGACTGCCTGGGGCTTGTCATGAGATCATAACATTTAGAGCTCCAGGGGTGCCCAAGAAAGGCATGACTCAAACCCAGGACTTTCCCACTCAGTCTAGTGACCTGTTTGTCTATCTGGCTGTCACTGGAGATGCTCTTGGAAAGGAGTCTTAGTGGAGGGCCTGCCCATTTTGTTCTCCTTGCCTCCCCTCTTCCCCCCCCCCGACCTTGGGTCCACCATGGAGGAAAGGAGAAAGTCTCCAGGGCCTCTCTTTTGTGGCTGCAGCCTCAGGCCTTTTATTGTGTGTCCTGGGAAAGCTTTTGGCAGCTAGGGGTGCCACAGTGGATTAGATCCAGCCTGGGTGACCCTGGGCAAGTCAGTTAGCCCTGTTTACCTCAGTGTCCTCACCTTTAAAATGGACTACAGAAAGAGATGGCCAACCCTGCCCGTATCTCTGCCAAGAGAACCCCAATTGGGGTCTTGGACTCAAATGAAATGACCCGACAGCAATGAAAGCTTTGCACAGAACCTCTGTCCTTTGGGGTGGCGTGTGTGTGTGTGTGTGTGTGTGTGTGTGCGCGCGTGCACACGTGCATTGAGGGAGGCCGGTCTGGTGCTGCCTGCCCATGTCCCTTCTCCCCTCATTTTCGAGGCTGGGCAGATGGGCATGATAGAGCCTGGGGGTGGACTGGGTTCAGACTGTTTATTCTGCCTCCTACCTATGTGACCATCAGCGGATGGGTCTCCTTGCTGGGCCTCAGTGTGCAGGTGTGTTAAATGGCCCCTTCCAGATTCTGATCTTGTGACCCTCCCAAGGACGCAGCTGTTGGGATGTGCCCTCTGATTTGTCCCAGGGAGGAGGTGGGCAGTAGGAGGCTCGGAGATTTGGCAGAGGGCCCTTTGGGGTCCCCTAGCCTGCCTCTTGTTGGTGCTTCTTTGCCACCTGGTTTCCCGGCTCACTTCCTTCTCTGTCCAAACTGAGCTCTGTCCGCTGTTCTGGCACAAAGCCCTGACCGCTCTCATTCCCCTGGTCTCCTGTGGTTCACCTCTATTGGACCCTTCAGCCCAGCCTTCCCATCTGGCTCCAAAGCCCTGGGAGAGTGACCTGCAGGATGTGGGTGGTGGGCCGTTGCACACGACCCAGCCCAGCTGTGCTCTGTGCGCCTCACCTCCAAGGACCCAGGCTGTTTTCTTCCTCATCCGGCTTGGTCCCTGTCCCCTGGGCCTAGCCTGGGGACATCCTCATCCTCCACTGAGTGGTGGTGGCTTCATTGAAGGGTCCATCTGCCTTCCTCTCTTTCCCTTGAGGCAGCGGTCACCTGAGAATTGATTTGTGGCCGAGTGTGTGTTTGACTTCGTGGCTGGGCGGTTTGGTGGTAGTGGAGGGCAGAGGCATGTGCGTGCTCCCGCTCTCTCGCATCCACACCCACACAGAGATGGGAGTGGTCATGGGTGGGTGGTGCCACCTGTGGGTTTCTGGGTTTGTCTTCGTGATCGGTGTTGTGACTCCTTGTGGCTGAGCAGCATTTGGCCTTGCCTCTGAGAGCTCAGGGCTGACTCCTGGCCGGCTGCGCTCCCCTGGCCCTTGTCCCCTGACACTGGGCAGGCTTTATGGGCATGCCTGATGGGCAAGGGAGCCTGCTGCTCTGTACCTGTGAGGATGTTCTGCTTCTTTGTGGGGAGTTCCAGGCTCCCCTGCTCTTTTCAGGGTCCCCAGAGCTCCCATTGGCAGTGAGGCCAGCTGGCCTCCCTGGGGCTGCTGGGTGGGAGGTATTGGTGGAGCAGAGTTCCCTGCTTGGATTCAGAGCCTGCTTTCCTAGCTCCTGCTTGCTGCTGGCTTCAGCAGCCCCCTGTGCACTTCCTTCTGGGCCTGGCCAAGGCTGGATAGGGCTGGCCTAGCCTGAGTGGTCAGGAGGAGTGTGTGTGGGGGGGGGGCTCCAGCCTCCAGGGCAGTGGATTTTCTACCTCTGTGGGAGGCCAGCTGCCTGATTCGACTCAGCTGCAGATGCCTTCTCTTGCTGCTCCCATCCTGACCAGAGTGTGAATTCACCCCCCACCCCAGCTTTAAATGAGGACCTGACTAGCCCAAGCATCTTGTGACTCTGTTGGGGTTTGGCCGCCACTGTGGGCGGGTGATGGGCACTGTGGCCTATGAGGGCGTGACCCCATCTGGCAAGGCTTGGTTCTCCAGGACCAGATTGGAAATGGGAGCTTCATGTGTTAAGGGAGGCACCAGCCATCAGGGTCTCCAGCTGATGAGCTGCCTGCTTGTTGAGGCTCCAGATGGTTCCCTGGTCACTGTCCAGCCTGGACGGCACCTTTTTAGGATGGACAGAGTGGGGAAAATAGTTTAAATATGGAGATCTGTACATCCTTCGCATTGAAAACCCTGTGGGAGCCTCGGCTTCCCATGGTCCTTGTGGCTGAGCAGCATTTGGCCTTGCCTCTGAGAGCTCAGGGCTGACTCCTGGCTGGCTGCGCTCCCCTGGCCCTTGTCCCCTGATGCTGGGCAGGCTTTATGGGCATGCCTGATGGGCGAGAGAGCCTGCTGCTCTTCCCTCTTAAGAATGGCTGTTCCTGCTCAAGTCTCCTGAGTGGTTTTTCCTGCCCCTTCCTTGCAGTCTGGTTGGGTGGGAGGCCATTGAGAGAAAACTGCTGGAAGTCCTTCTTCAAGGCATGTGCTCTCCTCGTGGAAGAGGCAGGTCTTGCCACACCACGCCTCAGTGGGTCAGGAACTTTCCAGGCACCATTTCCAGGAGAGCTGGCAGCTGTCCTGGGCCAGCCACACTCTGGTCTGCTCGTGTTGTGAGTGCTGCCTGACTCAGAAAGGGAGGGAGGGAGACAAGGAAGGAGGGAGGGAAGGAAGGGAGGAGGGATGGAGAGGAGAAAAGGAAGGAGAGGAGACAGGGAGTGAGGGAGAGGAGACAAGGAGGGAGGGAGGGAGGGAGAGAGAGGAAAAAAGGAGGGAGAGGAGACAGGGAGGGAGGGAAGGAAGGAGGGAGGGAGAGGAGAAAAGGAGGGAAGGAGGGAGGGAAGGACAGAGGAGACAAGGAGGGAGGGAGGGAAGGAAGGAGGGAAGGAGGGAAGGAAAGGAAATAAGGAGGGAGGGAAGGAAGGAGGGAGGGAGAGGAGAAAAGGAGGGAAGGAGGGAGGGAAGGACAGAGGAGACAAAGAGGGAGGGAGGAAAGGAGGGAAGGAAAGGAAATAAGGAGGGAGGGAGGGAAGGAAGGAGGGAGGGAAGGAAGGAGGGAAGGAAGGAGGGAGAGAGGGAGGGAGAGGAAAAAAGGAGGGAGAGGAGACAAGAAGGGAGGTAGCAGGTGAGCAGCCACTAAGCGCCTCCTGCTGTCTTTAGGGTTTCACAAATATTCTCTCATTTGACCCTTCCAACAACCTTGTGAGGTAGATGCTTTCCTTGTACTCATTTTACAGTTAGAAAACAGGTGAAGTGACTTGGCCAGGGTCACACAGCTAGTGAGTATCTGAAGCTGGATTTAAACTCGGGCCCTCCTGACTCCAGGCCCACTGTATCCATCCTGCCTTGGGTTCCTTGCTGTATAGAGAGTGAACTGACTTGTTCTCACAGGTGTGAATCAGAGGCCTGGGCCTCCTCGTCTTGAACCTTGTTCTGGCCGCTACCTCTGGCAGCTAAAAGAAGTTGGAGGACACAGGGTCTAGCTTGGCCCCATGTAGGCACCTGCTGTGCCCCAGTGAGCTCTGAAGGCTGCATGAGGAGGGAGGGGCATTGGGCCTCAAGATCTCGGATGGATCTTGGTCCCTTTCCCCAACCTGGTCACTTGCCACCTGGCCCTGGCAATCCTGGCGGTGCCGGTGCTAGGACTGGCAGAGGAGGCTGGTCAGCCTCCTCTGTCCTCCCGACCCCATTGGCCCCATTTTGCAGGTGAGGAAGGGGGGCTTCCGCATGTGAGAGGCAGGTCCTGGTGAGCCTCAGCCTCAGTGTCATTCCGTGGGGGGGTTGAATGTGATCTGACTGCATCACAGCCAGGTGGTGTCTTGGAGGGATGGGCTTGGAGAGAGAGAGAGACTTCCTTCCCCAAATAAGCAGCTGGGTGTCCAGTGAGTGACCAGGCCTGAGGGCACCAACAAGTGGCCTGATCCCTGGGCTGAGGGAACCCTGCTGGGGGCTGGCTCTGCTGCCCCCTCTGCATGGCATCCTCGGCGATGGGCAGGTCACACCACAGGACACAGGCCTCCTTCCTGCCCTGGAGTCCTTGGGCGCCCTGTGGATCTGACCAAAGCGGGTGGGCCCTTCGGGGCATCCTGATGCAGGTTCAGTTAGAGGGTGTGGGGGGTGGGGAGGTGCTGCTGTGGGGGTGGCCAGGGAGGCTTCTGGTGTTCTTCCTCCTTCATCACCCGAGTCTGTTACAACTTCCTGTTTTTGACATAACCCTCAGGAGCAGGAGGACCAGTGCGGACAGGACCCTGGTGGGTGGGCAGGTGGGTGGGTGCCCACTTTCCCTTTACCCCAGGCCCTACTAGCCTTGTCCCTAGAGGCAAGCGCAGGCTCAGCCTCAGCCTGGGCAGCCTGGGCCACGGTCTCTTTGGTCAGTCTGATTTTGGGCTGCCCAGGTTTCAGCGCAGGGAGCCTGTTTTTGCCATAACCCTTTGGGCGCAATAGGACCAGTGCAGACAGGAACCCGGTGGGTGAGCAGGTGGACATCCTATTTCCCCCCAGGTCCCGCCAGCCTCGTCCCTAGAGGCAGGTGCCAAGCTCAGCCCCAGCCTGGGCAGCCCAGGCCATGTTCTCTCTGGTTGGTCTGACTTGGGACGGCGCGGGTCTCAGGCCAGGCAGCCTGTCTGGCCAGGCTCTTCCTGATGCTTGGTCCCAGGTGGTCGGTGTCCATGGATGGTCCAGTCAGCAAGGGCTGGCTGGGCTGGAAGGCAGCTGCAGGCTGGCTTGACCCCCTGCCTGGGGGAGGTCAGAGTGGGGGAACGGGGTGTGAGAAGGCCCATGTCTTCTGTTTGAAGGGAGTTCGGGTCCACTTACCTAAGCGCAGGCTTTCCTGTTGCCGCGAGACTTGATCATTTGTTTGTTCAGTTGGTCCCTGTTTTGGGGTCTTGGCAGACGCTGGGGGGCTGGCCATTTCCTCTGCCGCGTCATTTTACAGATGAGGAAACTGAGGCAGGCAAGGTGAAGTGACTTGGCCAGGGTCACACAGCCAGGAAGAGTCTGAGGTGGGATCTGAGCTCTGCTCGTCCCTGCTCCAGGCCCTCCGTCTGCTGCACTGCCAGCCGCTCTCCTGTGATGACTGTAGTGCACGGCTGGAGAAGGCTTTATTATATGGAACCCTGGAGGTGAAGTGCTCTTACCATCTGTTTTACAGCTGTGGAGACTGAGGGAGGGTCTGCAGAGCTCAGGGCCAGGGTGGCGCCACCTAGCTGCGTGGAGGTTAGGTCCATGGTCTCCCTGGTGGTGTGGCCTTGGCCCAGTCCTTGGCTGCTGGCTGCCTCAGTCTTCTCATCTGTGAGGTGGGGTAGCACTAGCACCTGCTCCCTAGGGGTGCTACAAGGCTAAAGTGCACTGGCCCTCTTTTGCACACATGCGCACACATGCACGCACGAATGCATGCACACTCTCTTCTTGTTCTATTTCTGGGAATTCCATGCCTCTCCAAGAAATTTGGTTTTTGTATCAAATTTGTATTTCATTGTGGCCTAGGGCCGCAGTGGGGCCACAGGGTGGTGGGGTGCTGGGGGCACAGGGGCCACAGAGTGGTGGGGTGCTGGGGGCACAGGGTGGTGGGGTGCTGGGGGGGCACAGGGGCCGTGGGGTGCTGGGGGCACAGGGGCCACAGCGTTGTGGGGCTCCCAGGCTGCAGGGGGGCCATAGGGTGGTGGGGTGCTGGGGGCACAGGGGCGCTGTCTTTGTGATGTCCAATGATGAGGTACTGATTTTCCTTTGCTGTATCAAACTGAAATGATCAGGTTTGTCCTAATAATGGCAGCATCACCAGAAAGTGCTCCCCCCCCCCCCCCAGGCTCCCAGGCTTCTTTTCAGACCGTGGCCTGGGCCTCGGTTTACCTCTTGGTGTCCTGGTTTTCTCACATCCCCTCCCACATCTGACACTGTCCTTTTTAATTTCGCTCCATTGGCCACTCTGAGAGGTGTGAGACGGTGCCTCAGAGTTGTTTTAATTTGCATTTTTCTGACCAATAGTGATTTAGAGCACTTTTTTTGTGTGACTATAGACAGCTTTGATTTCTTTGTCTGAAAACTGCCTGTTCGTATCTTTTGACCGTTTATCGTTTGGGGAATGACTTGCATTTTTACAAATTTGACTCAGTTCTCTATATATTTGAGAAACGAGGCCTTTATCAGAGAGACTTGTTGCGAAATTCCTTCCCCCCCCCCCCCCGCCGTGTTTTCTGCTTTCCTTATAATTTTGGCTCCGTTGGTTTTGTTTGTGCAAAGTCTTTTTAATTTTATATAATCAGCATGATCTGTAATGCTTTCTTTATCTCTTTTGGTTCCACATTCTTCCCTTATCCATAAATAGGACAGATAAACTATTCCATGCTCAGAGGCAGTATTCAAACTCAGGTCTTGCTGACTCAAAGTCCAGCCATCTTGTCCTCTGTCCTACCTCCAAAAGAAGGGAGGTTGCCGTCAGCAATCTCCGCTGGGATAAGGCCGGAAGGTCGCATGGTGAGAAGGATGGTGTGTTGGGCTTGTAGTCTGGGGTCCTGGCAGTAACTGGATTTGGGACCCCCAGACATGCCACACCTGGCATTTTTGTGACCTCTCCCTCAGCCGCTGTCTCAACCTAGGAGTGCCTCCATGTGGAGGGAGGGTCCAGGCCAGGCCCCTTTGCTTCCCTCCTTGGCCCTGCTCTGGGCTCCGACTTGCTCTTCAGCTTCCTTGGGGGGCTTGTCTTCTCCCATTGGAATGGAAACTCCTTGTGGGTGGCAGGGACTGGTCCCCTTGTGTTTGTCCTGCCAATGTGCGGCTCCAGGCCCGGCACCTCGTATGTGCCTAAGAACTACTGGTTCCTGTCCAGCTAGAACACTGATTTCATGGGATGGGGAGTGGAGCCTCAAACCCAGGGTCAGAGTTGGAGGCTCAGGACCCAGCTCTGAGCCTTGCCTGGGCACAGGGGCTGCCTTTGGCAGCCTGCCCAGGAGACTTTGCCATGTTTGCTTTCTTCTTTTGCAGGGATTATTAGGAGGACTGACCCACCTCTGAGTCAGTTGTGGGTGTGGCAGGAGAAAGGGTGAGTAGGGATGGAGGTGTGGGGATGACCTAGCTGACCAGGTGGCCGCGGGGGGAAGGAAGGCTGCCCACAGAATACATCTCCCGCCTGGTAGGTGGGGTGAACTTTCGTCAGGGTCCTCTGGAGCACCCCAACATTACCCTGCTGAGCCTGGCAGTTGTCCTTTGGAACTGTTGCCTGACCTTTCAAAGGAAGGGCGGGTCAAGGAAGGCCTTCGTGAGACCTGGCTGAGCCAGAGGACAGTGGGACACAGAAATAGCACAGGCTGCTTCCACCTGTCAGATGGATGGGTGGGTCTGAGATCTGCCCAGGGTGTTGGAGGCAGAGCCAGGCTCAGAAGTCAGGGGTCCCATTTCTACACCGAGACCCCTTTATGTTAGGAATGCTTTCTGAACCCTGTGAACGCTGTCCCTCAGTGGAATGGGCAGCTTCAGTGGAGCCCCTGCAGAGTCTCAACCTTTGGTTTTGTGACTGCCTGCCTGTCAGTGACCTGGGGGCTTCCTAAGAGGGGCATTCCACAATTCACTGGGCTTCCAGAGGCGGGGAGGGAGGAACACTGCCCCTTGGTGCCATTGGGAAGCTGAGATTCTCTCAATCAGTAAAAAAATCCCTGAATAAGAGAGATCCTTCTGCCGAGCTCCTTGAACTGGTGTGAGGTGATGGGGAGGGGTGGGTTATGCTCCCTGGAATGATGGATCTTTTCACCTGTTTTGGTTTTGACCTTTGAGATGCCTCCTCTTCTGGCCCCTTGATAGGTGCTTAAAGTCTAGAATCTCTTCATGGGGTTTGTGCCCTCACATGTGTCCAGAGAGAAGTGGGCATCTCTGGGGTGTCCCTTTAATAAAATGCAGGAACATAATTTATCAGGGGTCAAGGACAGCTATTTTCTGGACCAGTGGGGGCCATGGTCCCATGGCTTCTCTCCCTCTCTGTCTCCAACTCGCTCTCTCTGTCTTTCTGTCTTTGTCCCTGTGTTCCTATTAATTTCACTCTCTGATTTCTGAAGGGCCTTTCAAGATTGACTTGTAGTTACCATATAGATTGGTCTTAATTGCATTGTAGGATGTGATTACATTAATGGGCCACAATTTGTTTTGCCTTTTCCCTTTTGATTGGGACATACTTTGGGTGTAGGTCTTTGCATTTCTGTGTAACGATACTACCATGAAGGTCTTTGAATGGCTTTGGATGAAGTGCAGCCAGGGTGAGCCTTTCAGAGATTCTTTCCAATGAGAGAGCGATTGAATCCCGAAGTCTGGCTGTCGTGAATTTTTCTGCATGTTCCTGGAGTCCTCCCTGAAGAGTCTGTGGCTGCGCTTCTGGCCGCAGGGAAGAGGGGCACCTGCCACAGTTGAGCTTGATTGCTCTTGGTGATCTTGGCATGCTTATTGCTCTATTGCTCGTGAGCTGGCCGTTTCTCTGAGCTGTTTTTACTTTGTTTTCTCTGATTTTTCCAGTGAAGGTGAGTCTTTTTCCAGTGACTGTTGACATTTCTTCTTCTTTTCATCCTGTTCATGTCCCTTGACCATTTTTCTGGTTGTGGTCTGGGAGCACTTCCAGGTACATGCAGCACATTCTCTGCACCCTTCCATTTTAGGGGCCATGTAGTGCTTTTATTCTAAATCAGACTGTGTTGAATTATTAACATAACTCATTGTGAGGTCACATATCACAGGGGACAGAGCGCTAGCTTTGGGTCAGAATGACTCTGGACTGTGGCTCTGTGACCATGGATGGGACATTTTCTCCTCTCCCAGACTCCGTTTCTTCAGCTAAGAATAATAACACATCTTTTCACCTCCCAGGGCAGTTGTGAAACTCTGAGATAATAGAGGTAAAGGGCATTGAAACACCTTTGAAGCTCCATAGGAACTTTAGAGATGATTCTTTAGGGATCATCATTACAGATCGGGAATGGAGGCCCCAAGCAGGGTGCTTATTGGCCCTCAGGCTGTGCCCTCAGCATTTGAGCTGAGAGGAGAATTCTTTTTCAGGCTGGAGTCAGACAGGGGTTTCTCTCAGGTCCTGTCTCGTGCCTGTGTTACCAGATACTGTGACAGGCTTGATATCCTGATGTTCCTTACGAGATTAGCCAGGTCTGGTTGCTAAGAGTGAGCCTGGGGTTTCTGCATTACTCTCTGCTTTCTGCTGGTGGCCAAAGGGATCCCCAGCTGTTTGCTCCAGAGGGAAGGATGGCCAGAATGTGGAAGGCTTAGCCAAGAAGTATAAGGAAGAGGTTTCCTTCCCCAAGGGAAACCTAATACTCTGGGAGCCAGAGATTCTCTAAGGTGTCTGGGCCAGCTTTCTAGAGCCACCCAAAGGATTTCAAGTTAGTTCCCTAGAGGCTGAGCCCTGCTCCTTTCAGACTGTGGCTTCTGTGAAGGGCCACAGTAGAATTTGACTGGGAGAATGTGGGGTCTGGAGCTCCAGAGGCCTGCAACCAGATGAGAAGGCCCATGTTGGTGTAATGCCCCCTCTCCTAGGCGTAGTTGAGGGCAGTAAGGGCCCTGTGTCCTGATGTTGGTGGAAAACAAGCCTCCCTCCCCCACCAGCTAGGATTAGTGGTTAGATCTGGGAGTATGTTTCCCTGGCCCCCTTAGGTTCAAAATGTGTTGGCTTATGGGGAGACCACCCTGGTCAGGATGCTCTTGGACCCTAAGGCTAGTGGCTGCCTGATGGAGCACAGTGTTTAGTCTGGCATTGCTAGAGCCTGGCCCAGCTCTCCTTTCTAGCCCTATCCTGTGTCTTTTGTACTCAGAGCCCTCTCATCGCCCCATTCTTTTTTGCCCCTGCCCTGCCTCCGGGAAAGCATGTCCTCTCCCGCTCTTCCTGAGTAACTTGCCAGGAGAATGGAGGGTGTGTCCTGGAGCCAGAAGCCATCCTTCCTGTAGAGTTATGGGCTTCATCGCGTCATCCTTCACTTGGAGGCTGGGACCCTCCCACCTCCCTTCCCACTATGAAGCCCAGCCACAAACATTTTTAAATTGCCTCCCATTCCGCTGGGCAAACAGTCCCTGGCTATCAGGAAGTTACCTTCTATCACAGGAGACAGCAGTGCACACAAAATCTACCCATGGTATACAGAGTAAATTTGGGGGAGTGGCTGAGGGAGGAGGGAGGATCTTCTGGACCTGGGGCACAGGCAGTGCAAAGGTACAGAGGTGGGCCTCGGAGGCCCATGTGTAAACGAGCACTCTTGGCAAGTTTGGTCAGAGGGGCTGGGGTCTGGAAGGGCTTCAGTGCCAGAGGAGGTGATAAGGAGCCGCTGGGGTTGATTGGACTATATGTGTGTCTACCTGGGAGGTGAGAGAGGTCAGACCCTGCCCTTGAGGACAACTTTGGCAGCCGGGTGGAAGATGGGCTGGACTGCCGAGAGGCCAAGCTGCAGGCTGTGGCCGTGTTTCAGACCAGCAGTTCTTAAACATGTCGGTCTCAGGGCCCCTTTGTACCCCTAGAAATTACTGAGGATCTCCCACACCCTACTGTTTGTTCAGGTGGGCTTGATCTGTCAGTATTTTTCTTAATCATGATTAAAATGTCTGAACATTATTATAACAATAATTTTGACCTTGCAGACCCCCAGAAAGGATATCAGGACCATCCCACCCACCAAGCCACTGCTTCTTGGATCATATCTTGAGGACTGCTGGTCCGCATTATAAGGGAGAAGGGCCTATGCTAGGCTGAAGGTTGTGTGAGACAAGAAAAGGGGACACATTGAACAGAAAACCATCATGAAGAAAGAAACAAGATGGTGACCGATGGCATGTCAGGAATGGGCAAGAGAGGAGGATGAAGTCTAGGTTGTGATCCTGGGCAGATGGGGGTGTAGCGGGAAAGCCAGGAGGGAGCGAGTGCTCAGGGTGGGGCTGGGAAGGCGCTGCTTTCTGTTTGGGATGTGTTGAATTTGAGATGTCCATGTGGCACTGAGTTCAAACTTTCCAGTGGACATTTGGCCATATGGGAGTGGATGTCAGAAGAAATTACATCCATCAGAGAGAAATGCTGATTGAAGCCGTGGGAGCTGACGAGATCACTGAGTATAGGGGACCGAGATGGGGAAGGGGAGCCAGAGCAGTGGGAGAACCAAGAGAGGAGACTGAGAGCTCGCCAGTCACCCTAGAGAGAGCGTTTCAGATATGTGATGAGGCGGGAAGTCTGACTGAGAATTTAGAACAGAATGAGAGGAGAGGAAGGGAGGGCCCTCGTGGGCCACCAAGGAAAGGAAGAGGATAGGGGGTGACGGTGGGCAGAAAGGGGCGCTCAGGTGAGGGTGGGCAGACGTGGGAGTCTTTGTAGGTTCCAGGAAAGCCGACAGGAGATGGGGTCATGATCTGGAGAGAAAAGAGGATTCTGGAGGGTACAGTCTTCTGGGAAAGACCAGAGGGCCGAGCTGGGTCACCAAAGTGCGGCGAGGGCCCCTCTTTTGTGAGACAGGAAGGAAGGAGATGGGGAGGTTGAGTGATGTGAGATGAAGAGGAGAGAGCTTGGCCTTGTTTTTCCGTGGCAGTGTAAGGTGGGGTAGGTCGGGGGAGGAAGGATGAGAAGGTGTGGCCCACCTGCTGGATGGAGACCTTTTAAGGTCCCTTGGCCTCGATTTGGGGCCATCTCTGATAGGCCTGGTTCTAACACTTCTGTCATGGCTTGTATGGGGCTGTCTCCTTCCACAACTGCTTGACTCTGTTCCCTCTTTGGTCACTTATCCTTTGAAGGGTGTCCTGCAAGACTGGCAGCTCCTCAAGGACAGGGAAGCTTTGTAACTAACATGAGTCATAGAAGTGTGCTGGGCACCAAGTAGCCGCTGTGCAGACGCACGGTTCGGACTGAACTGGATGGGCTCTTGGCCAAAACTGGCAAGGCATCCCTCTGTTCATTTCCCTATAACGTGTTTTGTTGATTATTCAGCAAATATTTGAAGGCTGCTTATGTGCAAAGTAGCCTGGTGGGTGCCCTGGGAAAGTGCCAAGAGATACTAAGAAACAGTAACAATGGTCTCTGTCCTCAGAGAGTGCGTCATTGAAGCGTGGAGATAATGCTTCTGTCTCCCAGGGGCTTGTTCCTTTAGTGGGCAAATAAGAGTTCCTGGAATCCCCCCTCTTGGATTGGATGGTGCATCTGCCCCACTCTTCAGCTGT
>CM053598.1:1098471-1135237 GCA_028646575.1 Pseudocheirus occidentalis | reverse complement strand
GCCTCTCTGCTCCTCCGCTGCTGGAGCCTTCTCATGGTTCTGCCTGCTTTCAGCTTTCTCTTTTCCCATCACCTGCCCAAATTGTAGTCAGAGCCATCGTCCCAAGGCCCTGTCACCCCCTTACTCTGAAGCCGTCCCTGGCTCCCTGTTGCTTCTCAGATCAGCTCACGTTTATGTCCCTTCACAATCTCAGTGTTGAGGAAAGCCTTCTGCTAAACCCCGTGTCCCCTGAATGGGGAAGTGACTTGTCCAGGGTCACCCAGTGTAGGCCCCGACTGGCCTGGGTCTGAGGCCAGTTTCCCCCAAACCGTTCCTTATTGCTCTCAAGCAAAGACCAGCCCTTGGCAGGGAAAAGCCGTAAAGTCACTGGTGAATTCTTGGGTGAGTTGGAGTGTTTCTATGAGATGGATAGAGCGTTGCGTTGCCAGGGGCGGAGGCTTCCTGTGCCCTGCTGGACATGGCTCCCTTCTGTGTGAAATCTGACTTTTAGACAGTCTGTGGGGTAGGGCCCAGAAAGCAGACGGGAGAATCTCCTCCTGGCCTCACCTGTATAGTCCAGTCTCTGTCCTTTGTCCAGGAGAAGGTCCCTGTCCTCCCACGGCCATCTGACTCTGGCCACGCCGCTGGCGGGGGGAGGGCCTGGTGGGCAGAAGCCAGGCAGCAATGAGAAGCTGGCCCTGGGAAAGGTTAGAGAACAGAAAACCCTGGTCAGGCTGGAATCTGCTCAGTATAAACAGTCACACAGTGTGGGGGGCTCAGAGGGCTTCCTACCCTGTTAGTGCAGAATCAAGTTGGTGGAACTGGCCAGAGGAGCAAATAGGTCACTGACCTCAGAACAAGGGGGTGGGGCTTGTGACGAGTCACCCCAGCCACGTGCCGGCAGGCTCGGGTCATGGTGCCCGGTCTTCGGGGCGCGAGGGGTAACAGGGGAGGCTCATAGCCCCTTCTTGCTGCTTCCTCCTTGGGTGGGATGAACTTTCAGTGGAGGGGGCAGAGGAGGCCCTCCCTGCCCCTGTGCCAGAGCAGTCAGGGTCTGCTGCCCACAAGAGCCGGCCCAGCCGCCCAGGGACAGGGAGGCTGTTGTCTGGGTCCCCTTTGGGTGCTTTCAGCAGAGATCCCCAGCCCAGCCTCAGGGCTGTTCTAGTGCAGGCTCAGGTGCTTTTCCCACAGCTCCTCGTGCTTTGTTGCCCTGGGCTCTGTCCTGCTGTCTTTTTCTCCTCATTTTCTCCAAGTCCCTTCCTGAGTGTTAACTCCTGTGACTCCAGCCTCCACACCCAGGGGTGTGTGTGTGTGTGTGTGTGTGTGTGTGTGTGTGTGTGTGTGTGTGTGTGTGTGTGTGTGTGTGTGAGAGAGAGAGAGAGAGAGAGAGAGAGAGTGTGAGCTCACCTGCTGAACCCACTCATACCCCCCCCCCCCCCGGTAAGCGGTGGATATGTGATGGGATTCAGGCCTTCCTCTAGTGTGCTAGGCAGCGCAGATGTCCTGGGTAGGTGGACGGATGCCCAGCTCTGTGGTGGACCTTTGCCTAGAGCCCATGGAGTCCTTTCTATAAAGTGACTCCTGGTACGTGGTGGGAGAAGCCGGCCCCTGGAGCCTCTGGCCAGCTACCCTGCCCACCTGGGAATGGGCTCCATGGGGGACTTCTCCTACCCCTTTCTACACATTTGAGATGGGATCCTCCTGAAGCTTCCAGAGACTCCCTGGAGACCACGGCCTGTCTCCCCTTGGGTACCTCCTGGATTTGGGGTGCAGCCAGGCAGAAAAGAGCCCTGATACTGAGTCTGGTGGCCTCACCCGGGCAGGGTGGGTTCCTTTGTGGTTCAGCTGCCAGCTTGGTCTATGGAGGGTTCATTCAGGAAGCCTGCGGCCTGAGGAGCGGGAGGGTCCCCCAAATGGTGGACACTCAGCTGGCGGCTCCCTGACCAGGAAGCATTGGTCCATGGGGCTTTATTATTCCTGAACTGACATCTCATTTCCTTTGTCCTTGAGAGAAGTTTTAGCATCTTTTAGGTGTGGCTGCTGCTGGTTGGGGAGCGGGAACGTGGGCCTTGGAATGCCCCCTCAAGAGAGACCTACTTTCTCCTCATGGGTCTCCTCCGAAAGCTCCTGATGCTCAGGTATCTGCATGGCTCCATCTGCCTTCCCCATCCTTTCCAAGTTACATGTAAGGGGCACGGCTTGTGTGAAGGGCCCTGGCCCCCTTGAGCCCCAGGGCTGCTGCCCTCTGCCGGGCCCTTTGTCCCCTGTGGCAGACTCCAAAGCTAGCAGATGGCTGTGGGCTTCATGGAGGCCACTGACCTGTATCCAGGGTCTGGGAGAGGGTGAGAGGCAGGAGCTGCCTTTAGTCAGAAATGAGAATGTTTCATTTGGCCTCAGGTTGGTATCCCAAGGAAAGTATCCTTGTCCTCAGCCTCGGCCTTCAGAAGGGGCAGCTCCCCAGTGTTCAGGCTTCCCTGCCCAGGAGTGCGGCGAGAATGGCATGGGAGCAGCCTGGCTGGGAGGGGACAGCTTTGGGGTGGTCCTTTGGAAGAGGGAAGCAGTCAGCAGAGGGGAAGCAGTCAGCAGAGGGGCTTTGCAGTGAGACAGCCCGCAGGGTATGGAGGCAGAGGGCAGGGCTCAGAGCCTCGGGTGGTCCAGGGGCTTTGAATGCCAGACTAAAGAGTTTGCACCACCTAGCTCCTCATCATTGTACAGAGGCCTCTCGCCCAACCCTTTCTTGTGCGAGCTGGAAAATGGGGGCTCCAAGAAGGGCAGTCCTTGCTCAGGGTCATCCTGGTGCCCTGTGCATGGCAGAGGTGGGATTTGAACTTGGCTCCTCTTGCATCTGGAGCTAGTGATCCTCTCCTCAGGCCCCTCCCCACGCTGGCCTGGGCCAGTGCCAGCCATGCCTAGCCCTGGGCCCATTTTCCTTGGGCAGTGGCCCCCCCCCCCCAAAGCTCATGGGGGGCTCTGACCCGGGCTCTCTGTGTTGGATTGGAAGTGATCCTTCCAGTCCATGGAGGGGCCAGGCTAGTGGTGGGACACTGGCAGAAGAGGCATCTTGGACACTGCCAGGCTCTGGCCCCTACAACTCAGAAATCCAAGCCAGCAGGTTTTCCTGGGCAGTGGCTGGGCATTGACAGAGTTACCCCAGCCAGGCCCAGAGAGGGAAAGAGAAGGCTGGCTTCCCAGAGCGCCCAGCAGATGCAGGGCTACCCCAGGAGGCAGGCACAGTGCTCCGACGGCCTCTCATTCAGGGTCTTTGCTGTTCATCCCCTAAAGCATCCGGCCATTTGGCAGGACAGCTGACATGAAACCCCTGGTGGGGTGTTGAGTGCCCAGGACCTCAAATCAGCATTAGTGGAGCAGGGTGCAGGGCATGCGATAGAGACGGGGGGAGGGGAGGCCCCTCGTTTTGGACCCCCAGAGGGGGCTGACCTGTGGTTAGCTGAGCTGCAGGCCCCTGGTGGCAGGAAGAGGCTGATTGTTACCTATCGACTGTTTGAGGCAGGGCCTTTTCTCACACTGGCCAGGAGCCTCCTCACTGGTTTCACTGCTTCCCCTCTCCCCCAGAGTCTGCCACTAAAATACTCACCAAAGGCCAAGGCTGCATGTGCCCCTGCTGTGCTCTGGATCCTTCCCAGGCTCCCTACTGCTGAGAGGATTCTGGGGGAGATCCCTGGCCCCAAAGCCAGCTCCCTATTTCACTTTTAGCGGCTTCTGTCTTCCCTCTCACCTTCATGAACTGACCATTCCTCTTTCCTGCCTTTGCACAGGCCATGCTGGGAGCTGGAGCCCCCTCCTCCAGTGCTTCCTGCCCCTACCTCCTCCCCCTCCTCTCCTCTCCCCTTCTTCCTTTCCCCTCCTCTTTTCCCCCTCTACTCCCCTTCCCTGCTCCTTTCATTCCCCCCTTCTCCCTCTCCTCTTCCCTCTCCCTCCTCTCTCACCCCTTCCTCCTCTTCTTCCCTCCTCCTCCTGCTCCTCCCTCCTCCCCGCTCCCCCTTCCTCCTTCCCTCCCCTCCTTCCCGTCCCTCTTCCCCTCCTCCTGCCCCTCCTCCTCCCTCCTCCTCCCTTCACCCCTCCTCCCCCCTCCTTCCACCCCAAGGTCACCAGGCAAGTGTTGCAGTGTTGCAGTGAGGACTTGAATCCAGGGCTTCGGACTGCCTATTACAGGCCCCTGAACTTCACGCAGCTTGTCCTTAGACCCTGACAAGAGACAAAGTTCCTCTTTCTTTACAGTGGGTGGTGGGTGACTGGGTGGGAAGGCATGTCCGAGGTGCTGCTCACCGGGCAGAGGGCACCTGGCTGCAGTGGGTGCCCAGCTTCAGTGGATGCAGGCCGTGGCCTGCCTCCTCGTTCGAGCTGGGCTTCCCCCAATGCTCCATCCTTCATCTGTGTGATTTTGCCTTTAAGGGGGTTCTTCTCCCTCCTGGGGCGGGGTGGCTCCTTGCCTTTGAGCGATTCATCTCCCAAAGGGCCAGAATCTGCCAGTTTGACAGGCATGTTTTACCACAGAATTCATGATAGCCACAGTTGTTGAGGCCTCGGCAGAGCCCTGTTCCCTTGACGGGGTGCTGGACTGTTTGCGCACTTGGCCCTGGGCCTCAGCTGAGTGCATATCGGTGGGAGAGCCAAATGGAGGGACTGTGGGGGCCAGAGGCCAGCCGCCAACCAGGCCTGGGCGCCATGGGCCGCCTCTGCCTGTGGCTCGGAACCCTGGTGAGGGCTGAGGCGTCGTCTCCTACTGCCGTCCCCTCATGGCCTGTCTTGACTCATCTCAATCCGTGAGGCCTCCACAGGGAGTGCTCTGCGTGTGCAGCTGCGGGGGGGGCTTGGGAGGCGTCGGCCGGGGCTGTGTGTCTCCTTCACTAGGTGTCGGCATTTGCCCCAGATGGGCCAGCTGTGCTGTGAAAGCCCCTGCTCTTGTTCCCTACCTGGCTTCCCCTGAAGGAGAAGCTGCCTGGTGGGTGGGCCAAGCCCTGTGTTCCCCCAGAGTACCAAGGGGCGTGCGTGGCAGAATGCGGGCTGCCACTGATGAGAAAGTTGGGTGAATCTCCCATGGACACCTGGTGTGTGTATGTGTGTATGTGCATGCATGTGCGTGAGGGCATGTACACATGCATGCTCTCACACGAGTGTGTGTATATGGGCATTTGTTTGTGTGTGCATGTATATGAGTGCAAGTGTGTGAGTATGTGTGAGTGCACGCCCCAGAGACTTTCTTCTGCCTGTGCCCATCCTCCCCACGTGGGACAAGGCACAGAATGCAATTGTGAGGGAGGGGTTGATGCCACACACCCCCTCCCCTCGTTGAGAGAGGATCGGCTCATGCTTGAGCAGCGTTCACAAAGGAGAGGTGAGAGAGGAAGCTAGGTGGTGTGGAGGAGAGTGGGGGGGGGCAGGGAGCTTGCACTTGGACTTGGGAAGACCCAGGTTCAGATTCCCCGTCAGATGCTTTCAGTCCATAGATAGATGGACATTCTATTCCTTAAGTGTGTCCTGTGTGCCAGGGATGCAGCAGGAGGCCAGGGCAGCCCCAACGCATCCCAGGCCCCTGAACTTTGGTGTCCTGCTCCGCGATCCGGGACGGGCAGCGTCACTTCCCTCCTGTGGTTTCCTGGGAGGCCGCAGGGCTCAGGTTCCTTTCTCATCCAGCGTTAGGAGCCTATTTCTCCATGGCTGCCTTTTCGGCAGGACGTGTCTGGTTTTCTTCTCAGCCATTCCCCGCTTCAGCTCAGTTTGGCAAAGCGGTGAGTTTGTGCTTTTAGAAGGAGTGACTAAGTGGAGGGCACTAGACCCTGGGCCTGTCTCTGACAATCTACCGGCCACGCCGTCTTCCTGCTGGGTCTCTGGCCTCTCCGCTGAGCCCTTGGAAATTCCCTTTTCAAATGGTAGACTGAGGCTGGCACCCTCTTGTGCCCCGTTGTTGTATTGTGCCCCTCTGCCAGTCTTCTCGTCTGCACCCCCCCCCCCAGCCACTCCCTGGATCCCCGGCTTTGCTCCTGGTGGCTGAGGTTGGTGCCCAGACCTGTTACTGAGAATGACCCTGGTCTGGGTCTCTGTTTGCTCCTTTGTCCATGACCTCTTGGGGCCTCTTCCTTCTCTATCCTACTGGAGGAGGGCGGCCCCCCATCCCAGCTGAGGGCCCTGACCTTCTAGCAGTCTTCTCTCCGCTCCACGAAGGCAGTCACCCTGTCTTGGCTGTTGCGCTCTCTCCTCAGTTGGCACCAAACTGGCAGTTTTTGAAATGATTCGGTGTGGACAGGGCGGCTATTTTCATAGAGGATGTCCATCATGGGCCAGAAGGGCCAGTTGGGCTCATCTCCTAATTTTCCAGGCCCAGGATCCCTGAGATGGGAAGAAGCATGTCCTCTGTGGTCAGATTCCAGGGGTGGGGCCACCCTGGCCTGTTATCTCTGAGCTGTGATGGTCTGGGAGGAAGCTGGGTCAGCCCTGGGGAAGTCCTGTTTCCATGATGTCATGTTAGGAGGTGGGAAGTTTCACCTCCGATGCTCTGGTAGTGTCTGTGGGACTGTGGAGCAGCGGCCAGAGTTTGGACCCAGGAGAAGGGGGAATAGATTTATTTGGAGGGCAGGTGTGTGTAGGGTGGAAGCTGGCCCCAGAGAGGCCCTACAGTCAGAGGACTGTTCAGTGGTCCGTCTGTGAGCCTTGTGTGGTGCTCTCTGGGTGCCAGGATGGCGCTGCGCACTGAGAATGCCAAGAGAAGGAGAAAACACGATCCTGGCCTTCTGGGAGCTCACATCACTGCAAACCAGGTGGTCCAGTAGCCACAGGCAGAAGATAAAAAGTCCTCCCAGAGGAAGGCAGTGGAAACAGGGGGCCAAAGGGGTGACTCTTGCCAAGGTGGGACAGGCGCAGAGATAGGAGGGGGCGGGCCCCGCAGGAGCAGCCGTCTGCAAACTGGGGCGACTCTCACCATAGAGCGCTCATGGGGGAAGAATATAAGGATGCTGGGGAGATGGTAGCATCATGTTTGGCAAAGACAAATTGATTGGGGGGCAGGGTGCCAGTGATGCAGACTCTGGGGCGGAGGGAGCGGCTCGGCGTGCCGGCCTCCTCAGGGGAGGCTGGAGTGCTGACTGCCGACCGCCACCTTCCACTGCCACCCTCCAGTCACTGAAAACTTCCGTGTTCTGCCTTTTTTCTCTTTCCTTTTGAATGTAGTTTTGGTATTTTATTTTTGCCCAATTACCTGGAAAAAACATTTTTAACATTAGTTTTTAAAACTTTGACTTCCAGAGTTTCCCTTCCTCCCTCTTCACTCCCCAAGCAGTTTGATGTAGGTTATACATGTGCAGTCATGCAAAACGTGTCCATGTTAGTCATGTTGTGAAAGAAAACACAGAGGAGACCGAGATGGAGCTTCAAGGATAGTAAAGACAGAAAGTCTGCTGGGTCTGTGCTCAGCCGCCGTCGGCTCTTCGTCTGGGCTGGAGAGCATGGTTCGTCGCTGAGAATGGCTAGCTCACTGTAGCTGTCATGCACGGCTTTGCCGTCACTGTGTCTGCAGCACATGGCACACTGCATCCGTTCATCCGAGGCTTCCCAGGTTTCTCTGGGATCTGCCTGCTCATTGTTTCTTACAGCACGATGGCATTCCGTCCCAGTCATGCAGCGGACCTTGTTCAGCCATTCCCTCCTCAGCTTCCGGTTCTTTGTCCACAGGAGCCGGGCTTAGGAGGAGCCGCTGGTGGCTGAGAGTTGGTGTGGAGCAGAATGGCAGCCATTCGCGTTCCAAACGGGCACTGACACTCTATGAGTCTGTCTGCAGGCAGACACTGTGGGCTTCTCTGAGCTTGGAATCAGCCTCCTGGGGCGCTGGTCTGCTGCAAGTGCTGTAGGCTGTCTGGCTGCCCTCCTGGGTCTGCTCAGTGAGCGGTCCTCAAGCTCATTCTAGCACCTTTGGCCCCATGTTAAAATTCAGGAAGCCTCATGTGACCTGCTTCATCATCATCTCTGGATGTCAGGCTTTGGGAACCTCCCTGGGGCTCACCAGCATGACCCAGTGTGGCAGAAAAGGAGTTTGAGATTCTTAGTGATCCAGAAAACTCAGCTTTTGCTTTGGATCTCTGCCTCTGGGCCAAAGCAGTAGGTTTGGATTGGGGACTGTGTTTGAAGAGGGTTTGGAGGGTTCTTCCTGCTCAGACTTTGGGAGGCTCTGTGGTCACCTCCACAGCATGCTGCTGGGCCCGTTCCCTGCTGGCCCCTTCGCCCCTCTTCTGTGCTCAGAAGCTGGAGGATGGTGCGACATCTGCTCTTGGGCTCTGTGCCCTCCGACCTGGGTACCTCCTGAAGCCTAGTCCCTCTGCCAGGCTCTCACTCACAGTCAGGTGAGAGCGTGGGCGCACATAGAGGCCATTCATTCCCCATGGCCTGGGGAAATAAACATTCTGAATATTTTTAGGCATCAAATATTGACCTAGCAGCCAGAGCTACCGTCTCCTCCCTGCAGGGCCTGGTGAATGAAGTGGTGGGAGCCCCTCCTTCCTCTCTCCCGTGGCAGATGGTTCTCCCTCGGCCCAGTCTTCAGGGACATCGACCTTTAAGTAAAGGCAAGGCCTCCTGTCTGACGTTGAGTGGAACTTGGACCCTAGGGAGTATGAGGTGCAGGGTGGGGTGTCTCGACACCATCCTCTCCCGCCAGCCTGTCACACATGCCAGCACCAGGATCGGGAGAAGAGCTGGCAGGCCGGCTTCACTTTGGGCTGGGAGTTGTGGTGAGGTGAACCCCCCAACTGATCCCGAGTCCCATTGAGTGGACTTCCTTGGTGCCGGTGATGAGGCGGGCCTGGGGCTCCCTTCTGAGTGAGAAGGCAGCCCCAGATCAGGAGACTGAGGCCAGATCCCAACATCTGGCGGGGTTTGATGGCCCATTTTCATCTCATTGATCTTGGCCCTCTCACAGCCAGATGGCATGGCCAGAAGGACCTCTGCTAGGGCCCGGATCCGGTTTCTGTCATTCTTGGCTTTACTCAGTTGTTGAAAAGCCACCATACATGTGGCGCCTACTTGTCTGCCCTCGGCCGTGCACATGCACAAGGGATGTTTTTGAAAAAAGGAGGCTGAGCACCCCATAAACTAATGGCCAGTGTACCTGATTCTGATTTCTGGCAAAAATTTTAGAGTGATACTAAAGAGATGGTCACTGAAAACTTCAAAAGGGAGGCAGTGACCAGATACAACAGCACGGACAGCTTCAACTAGACGCCAAACCAGCCTCGGCTCCTTTCCGATGGGGCGGAGGGGGTCTAGAATGTCCAGACTGACCTTGGCTCCTCTCTGATGGGGTGGGGTGGGTCTAGACTGCCAAGGTCAGACCGGCCTCGGCTCCTTTCTGATGGAGTGGGGGGGGGGGTCTAGACTGTCCAGACTGGCCTCGGTGCCTTTCTTTGGGGTCTGAGGGGGTCTAGACTGTCCAGACTGGCCTCAGCTCCTTTCTGATGGAGTAGGGGGGAGGGTCTAGACTGTCCAGGCTGGCCTCAACTCCTCTCTGATGGGGTGGGATGGGTCTAGACTGGCAAGGTCAGAATGGCCTCATCTTCTTTCTGATGGGGTGGGGGGAGTGGGGTCTAGACTGTCCAGACCAGCCTCGGCTCCTTTCCGATGGGGCGGAGGGGGTCTAGAATGTCCAGACTGGCCTCGGCTCCTTTCTGATGGAGTGGAGGGGGGTGGTCTAGACTATCCAGACTGGCCTCAGCTCCTTTCTGATTGGGGGTGTATGCTGTGTCTAGGCTGGCAGATTGGAGGCTGCTTTGTTGAATGTGTGGCTCAAACTCAGTTGACTCTTATACCAGTCTTAACTCTGGGGAGCTGTGGGCTGACTATGTGTAGTGAGGCTGTTAATGTTTGGCTGCTAACTTGGAAATGAATCTCCATTGGCGAGCCCCAGTGAGCTGTGCTTGGTTCTCTGCTGCCCATCATTTTCCCTAGTGACTTGGAGAAAGGCCTGGTCTCCCTTCTCCAGATTTCGTAGCTGACACCACTAGGAAGCAGGGCCTAAAACTCATGTGGCCCTGGGGCAGAATTGGACAGAATGAGAGGTAAGGGGGCACGGGTCTAGGACAGGGAGGTAGAGGTGAAGGCACAGTTTGTGAAGGGACAAGGGGTTTATGGCACGTGGAGCCTCGCAGTCAGGGCTGGGCAACAGCGTAGGCAGGCAGGTGGCCCCGGCTGGGGCACAGCAAGCTCTTCCGGCTTTGTGTCTGGCTCAGTGAGGCCAGGGCCGATTCCGCACCAGTGACCCTGTGAGGGGTGGGCAGAAGCTGGGCTTCCCTCCCAAGGGATGAGAACGGACTCCTCTGTGGCCTGACCTCCGGGGTTGGGCTTAGCAATAATAGCCCAGGACAGGTGAGACCGGACAGATGAAGGCGGTTCTCCACGTTCCTGGCTTCCTTGCGGCAGCTGTGGGCAAGGCCCCTGGTGGGCTCTAGGACCCTCCCCATAGCAGGCCTTCGGATGTGGAGGAGACAGGAGAAGTAATACCGTCCATCAGTGAACACTTATTAAGGGCCTACTGTCTACCAGCACTGTGCTAAGCCCTGTGGATAGAGAAGGGGCAGAAGACGGGCCTGCCCTCCCGGAGCTTGCTGACTAATGGGAAGAGGACCAGTAGATGTGTGCAAAGCTAGCTCTAGGCAGGGCCAGCAGGAGGCCCTGCAGCCAGGGATTGGGAAGGCTTCCTGGTGGAGGTAAGATGTCAGCTGGGATTTAAAGTGAGGGAGAGCATCCCACCTGAGGCCTGACCAGAGAGGACACCCACAGCCCAGAGACCGAGGGTCTGGGTGCAGCAGCAGGCAGTCCTGGTGCCAGTGGATGGAAGCACCAGTCTGGGTGAGCTGTGAGGAGGAGACTGGCAAGGCTGGGAAGGGCTCCAAAGGCCAAACAAGCATTCTATATGTGATCCTGGAGGCCCTAGAGAGCCCCTGTAGTTTAGGGATGGGATCGGACCTTTGGGAACTGAATGGAGGGTGTTCTGAGGGGAAACTGAGTCAGGTGGAGCACCCCCCAGCCTCAGGCGGTACCAGTAGGAAAACACACTGGGGTGAAGGGAGACCTGGAACAGAAGCTAGGACCAGATTGTAAAGGCTAGGACTGCCCTCAGGGGGATCTGTATTTGGTCTTAGAGGGACTGGTAGGGGGGCAGGCAGAGACTGCTGCAGGCCTGAGCTGCTGGTCCCTGGGAGTGTGTGAGCCTGGGGAGGCGAGCCTTGCTGAACAGGAAGATGGTGTGGTAGTGCCTGTAAGATGCCCAGTGCCTGTTCTCCTGTGGCATAGCGGTTGTTGGTGGGGAGTCTGCTGCTGACCCTTGCCACTCCTGGGTGATGGACATACTTGTGTGCTTCTCCAAAGGAATCCTATGTAAGAGCATGGCATGACTGCCTGGGCCTTGAGCAGAAGGCTGAGCATGTTTGCAAAACTTTGGGGAAGGTCTCCTGCTGGGCACACCTGGATGGCACTAGGAAGCCACAGCCATTTTTCAGGGATTTGTTTTCCACCCCTGCTTCCCAGACTGAGGGAGGGATCTGTCCCCAGGGGGGTTGCCTTGGTTCTGCCTCTCTCTGAGGACAGGGTCAGGGGATCTTTAATGGGGGAGGTTGAGGCTATGCTGGCCCTGGCCTCCCCTTTCCTCCTAAACAGGAACGGAGCATTTCCAAGCTGGGCTAGGCTGGCCCGCTGGGCCTGTGAGTGAGGCTTCCTCAGGAGGGCTGTGGGGAAATGCCTGTAACTCACTTCAAAACAGGATATCTCGGAATAGCCGAGCTTTAAATATACAGGCTTGTCCCTGGCTGTGTCTGAGGCCCAGGGAAGCGCACTGCCAGGAGAGGGGGTGCTGGGACATTTTGGGGTGCACTTCCTTCAGATGAGGTGCACCCCCAGAGCAGGGTGGGCCTTCCAGACAAATGTCTGGGGCTTCAGGCGAGATTATAGAGCCTGTGGAGTAGTGCCTTCCCCCCCCCGCCCCCCTGCACCCAGCGACCTTGTGGGGAGCGGGGAAGCCTGATGCTTCTGTTTAAAGCTCGGGGGGGCCTGTTGGGGCTTTGGGGGGAGGGAGTGGTTTAATAACAGTGTTTTTGTGGGGGGAGAAACGATGTATTTTTTAAGCCAGGAATGCTTTAATGCTCTGATTCATTTTGGTTCCAAAGAGAGCCGCTGCAGGAAAGACAAGTGCTTCCTTTGGGAAGGAGGGTCACTCTAGTGGCCCCACCATCCCTCCGTGGCCTCAGACTCTAACCTCACAGGTGTCTTGGGCTCCTCGCCTCCCGTAGTCCTTGCACAAGCACCTACTGTGCGCCGGCACTACTGTTGTTCGGTTCTGTGGCAGAGGCGGCACCCAGCTCGTTAATGATCGTCAGTAGTAACAGCAGTACAGTAATAGCACTTGTGTAGTTCTTGATGGTTTGTAAAGTACTTTATTAATATCACCCGATTCTGTCCTTGCAACAGCTCTGGGCACAGAGACAGATAGAAGTTATGTGACTTGCCCAGAGTCTCCTGGCAAACAAATGTCTGAGGCTGGATTTGAACTCAGGTTTTCCTTGCTCCAGGTCTGACTGTCTCTCTGCTGAGTCACCTGCTTTATTTCATACAGACTGGGAAACTGAGGCTCCACACAGTCCTGGGGGGCCTCGACTCATGCAGCAGGCAGTTGTTGGCATGTCTGGGACTGGGGCCCAGGCTGACCACCTCTTTCTCGGTCTTGCTGGTGTTGGGGTGAGCTCAGCATTTGGAGCAGATGCTTATTTCTTGTTTGTTTGTTTTTGAGGGGGGAAGCCAGGGCAATTGGGGGTAAGTGACTTACCCAAGGTCACACAGCTAGTATTTGTGTCAAGTGTCTGAGGTTGGATTTGAACTCAGGTCCTCCTGACTCCAGGGCCAGTGCTCAACTCACGGTGCCACCCAGCCGCCCCAAGACACTTACTGAGTTGAATTGGGCTCCTTTAATGTTTTGGTCTCTCCGTGGCTGCCATGTTTTCAATCCAAGTTCTGATGTTTCTGTGACTCTTTGTGCATCCCAGTGCCCACTCAGCATGGTGCCCCCCCCCCCGGCCCCCTCCCACAGCAGGCACTGAGTAAAAGCAGGCAGTCTGATAATCGAGAATCCCTTTAGACTGGAGCCGCATTAGCCTTACAATCCTAGGATTTCCCTAATCTGTCAGTGGGGGGCAGCCCTGTGGATGTGACAAGACTTGTCTGCCCAGGTCATCTCCCTGCCAAGGGCAGAGACACATGCCGGCGGGGCATTTGATGCCCTTGGCTCAGGGGCTGCAGGGACCCCCGGCAAAGGGGCTGCTTGGGGTTGGTGATGAAGCTCGGTGGGTCTCAACCTCCTTCCTGACTTGTGCTGTCCCTGTTAGTGGGAAATGGGCCCAGAGCCTGAGGGATCCCCACCAGGGCCAGCCCCACCCAGATCTGGAATTTGGCCTGGGGCTGGGAGCAATTCTAGGAAGTGACTGTCACCTAGAAAGTCTGTGGGGTACACCCTGCCTGAGCATGCCTCCCCTAACAGGGGAGTAACAGCTGAAGCCAAGACTTGGGCCAGGCACCTCCCCCCTCCCCGCCCTTGCCCTATTCTTTCCTCTCCAGACTATATGGATCTGCATTTCCTGAGTGTGTGTGTGTGTGTGTGTGTGTGTGCTGCATTGGGGTAGCATTGGGGCATGTGCCCCAGACAGACAGGTGAAGGGAAGCTCAGTTTCCTGCTGTTGCTGCTGCCCCTGCTGCCATGGTTCATGCCCAGCCATGCCACAGGTGGGATGGGTCCCCAGGGCCTCCCCTCCCTGCCCTCAGCTCTTTGGTATCAAGGTACAGGAGCCTGGCAGGGCACATCTCCCCTTGCCAAGAACCCCTTTTCCTCTCTTGGCCACGGCTTTTCTGTGTAAAGATGATTCATCTTTCCATCATGGCTGTGCCTTGCCAGGCCTGCAGCCTCCCCCTGTCCAAGCCCACACACCCAGTACAGGGAAGGAATCCATATCTGGGCATGTCGGGAGCCTGGCTGTTCATGCTGTGCTCGGGTTTATGTGCCTGTTGGGCGAGGGTGTTGGTCTGAGTCTGCAAGGGGGAGATTAGAAGTGGGCTGGAGTCACCTGGGGATCTTCTTCATCTAAAAAGGAAGACTTTGTCGTGGCAGTCAAGGTCCTGGGGGTGGGCTGGGGTGGTAGCTGTGGTCCCTGAACCTAACTAGGCCAGTATGGGAGCCATGGGTCCCCTTGACATCAGAATGCTTGCTCTGATCTGCTGCTTTTCCGGGTGCTGCCTCCATCACTGACTCTCGTTGGAGGGGAGGTGGCTCTCTTCTAGAAAGAGCAAAACCTGATCGGAATGATCTGGAGGGCCGCATGGGAGGCATCAGTTGAGATCCCCATGGTGAATCCCAGTGAGCTTGGAGGACAGCTTCTCTCTCCTGGTCTTTAGGCTGGCAAGGGGTTGGATACAAGCAGCTCAGATAGAGAGTTGGGCAGGACTTGGGAGGTCACTGGTCTAGGGACCCTTCCCTGCCCCCTCCCACATCTGGTTGGTGGCTGAGATCTCTGGGCCTGGCCTGCAGGCTTGGGCTGAATGAATGCCTGTACCCTACAGACCCTGGGCTCCTGCTGAAAGCAAATGCTGGGGATCTTTTCTTCTTGCATATTGTAGGGTGCCTCAGGCAGGTGATGGATATGTGGGCTACATTGGAGACCCTGGTGTAGCTTGGCCAGGGAAGGCCTGCTTAGAGCCCTGGGCTAAGAGACAGCCTAGCTTCATTATTGGGAGCCAGTCAGCCTTTCACTTCTTTTAATGGCCCGAGTTGTTTGGAGTCGGTCAAATTTTCCTTTTGAATTCTGAGGGCTCTGATGGGCCAGGTGCATGCATGAGAGCCTGAGTGTGTGTGTGAGTGTGTGTGTGTGTCTGTCTGTCTGTCTGTCTGTCTCCCTCCCCTCCCCTCCTCTCTTCTCTCCTTTCTTTGTTTCCCTCTCTTTCCATCTGTCTCTCTCTCCCTTTCTCTCTGTCTCTCTCTCTGTCTCACAGTGGAGGTCTCCAGTGACCTTCTGTGGATTCTCTTCAGAAATATCCTTCTGGTGGGCTCCATCTCTGACTTGAGCCTCAGTCTTCCATCAGTAATATCCTGGCCCATGGGCGTCCATACCCACTGTGTCCTACAGAGCTCCTGTGATTGCTCTTCTCCTTCTCTTCTGCCAAATCTCTAGGGTGATGGGATCGAAGGCTTTAGCACCAGACGGGCACTCAGAGGTCATGAGTCTCCCCTTGCCCCCATCCTACAGATGAGGAAATAGAGGCATGGAGAAGGGCCCTACATCTAATTCGTGCCCAGGCCTGCCTTCCCTTCTGCTCCCCATCCCCCTGTCTTCCCACACTGCTCACCCACACTCCAGTGGGGCCTCATTCCCATGTTGTGTGGGACAAAGACCAAGGCAAGAGCTAGGGTTCTAAGGTCTTGAGACTCCCCACTAAAAGCTGGTGGCCTCCTGGGCTCAGCTTGAGTGCTTAGTGTAAGCCCCAGCATATAGTAGGTGCTTAAGGAATGCTCGGTGCCTGCCAGAGGGTTTCTAGATTCCATTTGGAGAAGGCCAGGTTTGCCTTTCCAAGCGCACCTGTGGCAAGCCCAGCATGTGATGGGGCTCAAGCCTTTAAGTCGGGCAGAGAAGGGGGGGGAGGAGAAAGCCCCAGCCCCCCCTCCCCCAGGGGCCATTCTGGGGCAGGGCCCTCAGGGGATCTCTGGGGCTTAGAGAAGTGGGGCCTCCAGCTTGTGGAGGGGAGGGCACCAGACCAACCCTGGTGATTTCACAGGCTTGTTTTTCCACAAAAAGGCAAAGGTGAAAGAGATTCACCTGGTTTTCATGCTTGTCCTTTCTTTGTCCCAAGTGCTCCTGAATCTCTACTTGGGGGGGATGCCCCGTGGCACCAGTGTCTGCCCTCAGCCTCCCTGCTTTCGGGGGCAGCCCTGTTGTACCAGTAGTGGTCCTCCCTGCTTTCGGGGGTGGCCCTATGGCACAAAAACAAGGTGCTGCCAAAAACCTGGTTGTTTGTCCTCTGGCGTTGGATTGGACTTGACCATTGTGGTTCTGCAAACATGGTGGAGCTTATGTCCTTGCAAAGATCTTGGGAGGAAATCTGTTGTGTTTGCCGATTTGTAAAAGAGATTGTTTCACTCACCCTGGTGAGTCCGGGCAGGCTTAGAGGCGTCAGGATCCACAGTTGCCCCAGGCTCGGAGGGTGTGAGCAACCCAGTGTGCAAATACTTGTGTGCATGTGAGTACATGTGCATGTGTGAGAATGTGAACATGGACTGCATACCTGAGTGTGTGTGAGTGAATACATGTGTGCGTGCATGTTACTCTTTCACAGGTAAGGGGGAGGGCCCTCAAACTAGTTTTGAATCATCCATTGAGGCTGAATTGGGCCCCTTGGGATCTTGTCAGCCCTCTCCCATTTTAGTACTGAACCCAGCCCTTAGGGACCGCCTGCTGTTTGCTGGGCCCAGTGCTAAGCCCTCCAGGTGCCCCCAGGCCACCTGACCCCACCCCCAGATCTGGGGCTCCTTCCCCAGCCCACCTGGGCCTGCCTCCTGGGCTTGGTGAAGAGTCTGGGGATCCCTTGGCAGGTCTGTGAATCTGCTCTTTCATTGAGAGATCTCACAGTTTCTGGCCTCAGTTATTGGCCCCCCACCTTCTTCAGACTGACTAACACAGTAGTGAGGATGGGGGTTTCTGTCCTGTTTAATGGGAATCCTGTCATTTGATGTGCCAGGATGCTCCACAGATGAGGAAGCAGAGGAAGGTGAAGTCCAGGGTCTCCTGACCATCTGAGGCTGCATCTAGCCTTGGTGGAGCCTTCTCCCCCACCCCACCCAGCGCTTCCTCTGCCCCCATCTTGGCCAGCCCCTCAGTCCATCTCCTCTCCTCTGACATGGCCCCCCTGCCTCCATTGCCTCCCACCTGCACTAGGCAGGAGTTGCTGGGGGTTCTGCCCATGGCCTGGCTCCCCTTTGTTTAGGCCAGCCCACAGCCCGTCTGACTGAGCTTCCCCAAACACCACCTGCCCCTGCCCCTTCACAGCCTGGCCCCTCCCAGTGCTCCTAGCACCCTCCTTGCCAATGCTGGGTCTTCTACACGGCCCCTCTTCTGTCTCCTTGCACCTCCCTTCTTGCTACTTTCTGTCCAGTGGCTTGGGCCTCCCAGCTGTTCCTCCCTGTCCCCTCTGCTCCATCTCCTCTCCTGAGATGTCCCCTTGGCCAGGGAGCCCTGGCCAGGCCCTGGGCATCTGAAAGGCCGCCTGCCTTGTCTAGCCTTGGCTGCCAGATGTCACTCTCCCGGGAGCCCCTGGGCTCTTCAGAGGCCTTGGCCTTTCTTTGGGTCTCCAGCACCCGGCTCAGTGCCTGGCATAGTGGCCTAAGTGTCTATTGCCTGCCTGGCTGCTTTCTCCCCGCTCCTCCCTCCCTACCTCCCTCCCTCCCCCTGAGGTTGGTTAGTTTTATTTTCTAGGTGGTCTTGCTTTGGGTAAGGCCTTACTTTTTAGGAGAAGATGCTGCCTTGTGGCAGTGCCCTGGGCTTGCCTCCTCTCTTGGGGGGCTGTTGGTCTGATTTGTAGAGCCCTTAACCAGATGCGGCCCTTTGACCTAATTTAGGGGAATGTCGTTGTCAGCCTTCCCTGCATGTCCAATTTCTCAGCAGCTCCCCATGGGCAGAGGCTCTCAGTAACCTTTGTCCAGTGGGCTGAGGCCTAGCCACTCTCTGCCTGCAGGCCTTTCCCACGTTGTCTTGTGGGCCATTATTTCCTTCCTCGAAAGACCTGTTTTTAGCTTCTGCTGGAGTAATTGGGCCCAGCCCTGCCCTCTCTCATTTCCCACGGAAGCATTCTTGGGTCCGGATAAGAGTGGAGCCCAGGGCAGGAGTTCCTGTGGAAACTTGTGTTCATCTTCCGGGACTGGCGAGTTTGTACCTGGTCCTGTGAGTGGCCACAAACAGTGACAACTGGCTCGAATCGCCAGAGGAAAGCCTGCTTCTCGCTGGCTCCAGGCCGCAGTTGCTGAACTTGCAGCAGTAGAGGCCTTGCTTGTCAGAAGGCGATTTGTTAGGGGGCCACTGTCTGCCCTCCCCTATTTCTTCCAACTTGGGGAACTCCCCTGGATGCCAAGCCATGAGGTGGACTGGCCAGGTTTAAGCAGGGCTGCCAGGGCTGCCAGGCCCACCAGGGTCGGACTCAGCAGGGCTGACAGGCCCACCAGGGTCTGACTCAGCAGGGGTGACAGGCCCACCAGGGTTGGACTTAGCAGATATACTAGGCCCACCAGGACTCACCTTTGTGACTTGGGGTCCCGCTGCCAGCTGAGGCAGAGGACCCTTGGGAGCTGGGAGGCCACGGGGTTGTTTGACCTGGAGGGTCGGTTTCACAGCCTTCCTAGAACTTTATGCAGACCTTTGGCTCTGGTCATGCTGGCTGTTATCATTCCCTTAATTGGCACTCTGATAGTGCTCCGGATGAGGCCGAAGTGACCTGGCTTGTAACTCACCGGCTGCCTCTGCTCTAAGAGACTCAGGCCATGCCTACTTGTGCATCTCAGGGGTGCATCTCCCTCAGGAAACCTCCTTTTGGTGCTGTTCAATGCAGCCCCTGAGAAATAGGGCTGGGTCCCCTTTCTCTCCTGCTTCCTCTCCTGGTCTTACCCCCTGCACGTCTGATTCTGCCTCTCCTGGACCTTGAGAATCCTTCAAGAAACCGAGGGGCCACTTTCTGAAGGCTGGTGAGAATGAGGGGAAGACCCAGAGCCGGTCTGTGCTAGTTCTGCTTGTAGGAAAGGGTATTGAGGTCTGGAGCTGCCAGGGAAGAAGCCTGGGGAAGGAATCCATCTATCTCAGCCCCATTGACAGCTTACTATTTCTAACCCTAATGCCAGTCCTGAGTTCAAATCCAGCCTTGGACACTTATGAGCCTTATGAGCCATATGACCCTGGGCAAGTTACCTTACTGCTTTCTGCCTCAGGCTTCTCATGTGGAGAATGGGCATAATGCCAGCACCTGTTTCCTGGGTCATTTTGTAAATAAGATGAGGTGTGTGTAAGGGCTTTGCAAACCTTAAGGCATTCTTGAAGCCCTAGCCATTGTTAGGAGCTATGAGGCTGCCTAGATTTGGACTTGGTTCTGCTCCTCCTGCTCAGGGGAGGGCTCTGACATTCTAGGTTTCCAGGTCATTCAGGTAGAGATGGTGGAGCTGGGGCTGTGCTTGGTGACTGCCGTGTGGGATAGGAGGGCACGCTGGCTACGGCAGCTCTCCTTCTCCCCTTCTGTCCTCTTCACCTGTCCAGAGACTGCCAAAAAAGGGCAGCCAACGGGAACAAGAAGCGTGCCTAGGGCCTGGGGCTGAGGATTCTGGGAGGCAGATTGGGAGGAGGCTGATGGGGTCCCTTAGCCTTGTCCTTTGAGGAGAGGGAGAGCACGAGTGTCAGAAAGCCCAGGGCCTGCGCAGTATTGGAGAAGAGGACAGAGGGTTATTCCCTGTGGACAGAGTGGAAGGGGGAAGTGAACATCATTGGGAGTCATTGGGAAGAGAAAGCAGTCTCCTCCATTCCCAATCCCCCCTGACTCACTGCCCTAACTCAGCCTTGGAAACTCAAGGGAATGTGCCTTCTTTAAAAGTCCAGGCTTTGATGGACTTGGGCATGCTCTCCATCTGGGTTCTTCTGTGGTCCCAGGCAAGTCCCCTCGGATTCGACTTTCTCACCTGGTTGCAATGACAGATCCCCTCCTCTCTCTCACTGCCCCAGGCATCTCCAGGGTGGCGCCAAAGGCACAGCAGAGATGAGTTTATTAGGTGCTTTCCAGGAAATGTCAGGATGGAGCTGGGCAGGCATACCTTCCCTTGTTAGTGAGGTGACTCCTCTAGCCTGAGTAGAGAGAATTAGCTAAAGATTGGGGGAGAAAATGCCCCATCTGCATGTGACAAAATGGTTTCTCTAGAACACCCACAGAAAATTAGCCCGAGATAAGTGAGCCTGTCTTATAATTAAGAGAAAAACGGCACAAACCATTAGCCTTTGATAACCCAATAAATGCCCCTGGTACTTGGGGCCTTCACCTACTTAGACACGAAAAAGTTGTAGAAAGACAAGTGGAAAATAATTTCCATGGAAATATGGGAGAATTAAATAATAGGAAAAAGCTTCAGTGTTCATTGTCCATGGTTAGGCCCAGCTCCTAGTAAAGATGATCACTCCTCCCAAACTCTATATATTTATTGTGATACTAACTCTTCCCCAACATGCCCCCCCCCCTTTAAAAGACACTCCTCCGGTGAATATGAAGGGATGAAATCCGAAAAATAAAATTAAGAGGTGAGAGGGGAAGATGTTGAGAGAAGGAGAAAGGAGGAGATAGATTGGGGTAAATTATCTCACATAAAAGAGGCAAGAGAGAACTGTTACAGTGGAGGGGAAGAGCAGGGAGGGGAAAGCCAGTGGGTCAACCTTACTCTGACTGGATTTGGGTTAAGGTGGGAATAACACACACACTCATTTGGGAATCTTACCCTACAGGAAAGTAGGGGGTAGGTGATAAGGGGGGATGATAGAAGGGAGGGCAGATTGGGGGGGAGGGAGTTAGAAGCAAACATTTTTGAAAAAGGACAGGGTCAAAGGAGAACGTAGAATAAGTAGGGGGTGGGATGGGATGAGGGGAAACACAGTTAATCTCTCACAGTAGAACTACTATGGAAGCTTTTTGTGTAACTGCACATGTGTGACCTATATTGAATTGCTTGTCTTCCCAATGGGGGTGGGTGAGGAGGGAAGAAGGGGAAAAAATCTGGAATTCAAAGTTTTAAAAACAAATGTTAAATTTTCTTTTTGCTTTTTACATGCAGCTGGGAAATAAGATATCCAGGCACTGGGGTACAGAAATTTCTTGGCCTGCTAGAAATTGGGGCATGGGGGAGGATGTAAGAGAGAGCAGATTGGGGGAGGGGGTATTCAGTAGGCTCGCTATTTTGGGGCGGGGGTAGGGGAGAGATGGGGAGAACATTTGTAACTCAGTCTTGTGGGAACGAATGTTGAAAACTAAAAATACGTAAATAAATTGGAAAAAAAGATGCTCCTCCTCCAAGCAGGTTGCCAGAGGTGTGCAAATATATCTGAGAGTCTGAACACAAACTTCCTGGGCCCTTTGGTGCCCGTGGCTGCCCTGTTTTCCCGCTTGTGGTCAGTCCTGTGGAGTGGCTCCTTCACCCCTGCAGGGCCTGGCTCTGCCCCATTGAGGGCCGACTTCACAGCCCCTTTATCTTCTCTGCTTCGGGTTTCCAGGATGGCTGAGGGCTCATGCTCACATCCTGTACGTAGCTGGGATTCAGGGTCTGCCAGGTCTGGAGGCTGATACTTGATGCCGCTGAATTTTAAAACTCCTTGGACCTAGGGTCTGATGAGCATGCTAGTTCAAACAGACTGCTCACCTCCAAGCAGCATTGGGTGGGGACCAAGGAGCCGGGTTCAGACTGGGTCTTGGGACGTTTGGCTGTGTAGAGGACTCTTGAGAGCCTCAGCTGTGCCAGTGGGCTGCCTGTGCAGACGTGGGACCAGGCTGCTGAGGACTTGGATGCTTTGGGTGCCTGTCCTGGAGCTCTCTTTGGAGGAGATGGGCCTATACCCCTTGGTTTTGCGCTGCCAGGGGCTTTGGCCCTGTCACAGTCCCTCCTCCAGTCCCTCCGGAGGTTTTCCAGTAGGTCTTGTTGGCGGCAGGTGGCAGAGCAGCCCTGGGTTTTTGCTAATGGGGGCCATATGTGTATGGTGCCTGTGTTTGGGCTTGATTTCTTTGTCCTGTCTGCACAGTCCCACTTTCTCTCAAACCCTAACGTATGCTTGGTGACTTATGGGAAACTGTTTGAGACGGGTGAATTTGGGTCAGGGTGGGGAGAGAAAGCTGGTTTTCTGACCTTCGACCTCTTCCCACCTGGCCCACCCACTGTGTAGCAGGCACTCTTGGCCTCCTCCTGTCTTCCAGAGAACCTTCTACCATGTTGGGAGACATGTCTTTGTGTGAGATAGGCATCAGAGCCTCGCTTGACCTGATGTCACTCTGGCTTCCCTTTCTGGTGCTGAAGGTGGCTGTCGCAGCCCTTTGAGGAGCTTTGGAAGCTGAGATATGATGGGGTCAGATTCCTGGAGGGAGGGGGTGGTGCCTCCCTCACAGCATGAGCCCTCTCCATTGGGGTTCTGTACCCTTCCAGGATGCCTTCTCTTGTTTCCGGAGTGACTGGTGGGGGCCAGGGGATCTGGGGGCTGCCCCCCAATACTGTTTGACCTTAGATTAGGAGAGACCCTTGACATCTCTGACCTTCGATTGCACGGGTATGAGGAAGAGCATTCTGAGCCTGGAGTGTCCAGGCTAGGGAAGGACTTTGAATGCCGGTTACAATAGTCTGGTTTGAAGGGATGTTTGAAGGTCATCATCAAGCCATCATTGCGAATTCTAAGGGCCTTGCAGTGAGCAGAGGCCATCTACCAGACAAGTTGTGCTTCATCCCTGGGCCAGAACCTGGCGCTGGGAGGGGAAGCCGAAAGGTAGAAGCCAGGAGCCCTTCCTAATGAGGAGTGGGAGGGGGTGGGCACATCCTCACGGGGAGAGCCACTTGCTGCTTGTGGGCGATGTTGGAGAGCGTACATGGTCTGCCAGGAAAGGCACTGAAGTGGTTCCACTACTGAGTGGTTGAGGGCCCTCCCCGTTCCTGTGGCTCCTGGTTTGTGGGACCGTTGGGTCCACATGGCCCTAAGTGCAGGGAAGGACCCGTCCATGGCACCCTCACCCCAGCCCTTGAAGGTGAGGCTCAAGCACCCCCAGGGACTGGTCTGATGGGTGTCTTAGTGCCCAAGGTGGGCCTCAGGCAGGGCAGCTTGGGAGCTTCTGCTGTCATGGCAGGCAGTGGCCATCAGAGGAGGATCTGAGGGACTCTGTGGGCAGGAGCTTTTGTGGGTGATGTTTGGGGTGCATGAGCCCCTCCGCTCCCTGAGCCGAGCGCTTTGGCTCTAGGAGATGCTTGATGAGCAAGTGGGCTGGCCCAGAGTGGGGAGGTGAGCGTCCGCAGCTATAGAACGGCCTTCTCACACCCCGAGTCTGACTCGCTGACCACCCAGAGATGAAGTGGTGCTGCAGAAGTGAATCGTGGGCTAGAACACAGGAGGGCCCAGCAGAGTCACTGGCTTTGGTTAAATAAAGATTTCCCCCTAAGCCTCCTGGCCACCTTCCTTCCGCTCAACCCAGTGCGGCTCAGGCCTCCTCCTGCTGTCTCAGCTCTGTCACCACCCTTCCTGCTCTCCCCATCCCGACTTAATGGTTAGCACAGTCCCCAGCATCCCAGGATGCCTCGAAGGTCAGCAGAGCATGTCGTAGGCACTTCTCTGACGCTGCTCTGCACCCCCACCCCCCTGCAAAGGAGGGGCAGGAGAAATGTCGACTTGGAATTTGAATCAGGTCATTTTCACTTAATATGAAGTGCATTTGCTTTGCTTTTCTAGAGAGTTTCTGGGTCTTGTCTATTGGTCCCACCTGGCATATTTCCTGGGTGCTCCTCTAGGACTCCCAGATGGCCAGGCAGGGCAGCTAGGGCCGGGAATGGGCCATTTGGACTCACGGGGCCTGAAGTGCCTGGGTCTGCTGCTCAGGGACTTTGTGGGCCCTGGCTTGGGCCTGAAGGCTGAAGTGGGGGCCTTCTGCTGATTCACAGCCCAAGTGGTGTGTATAGCTGAGAGAGGCTCTTCTGAGTGGGGCTGAGACCACGCAAGGGCTCTGCCCTCCTCAGCCCCCCCTTGGAGGCTTAGCTCTGCTCCTGCCTCCCTGGTCTCCTCCCACCCCTGAGGAATGATTCTCCTTCCATCTCCTCCGGGTGCTGCCCTGGGGGAGCAGCACCAGGGATTGATTCTCATTCTGTCTGACTCACTTTCCTAATGGTCCTTGGAGGCCAAAGCGTTTCTTCATGGAGAGGCCGTGGTTGGGAGGGAGGGCCTGGAAGGGGGCGCAGCTTGAGCAGGCGGCTGATCACTGCCTTCATGCTCCCTGTTAGGCCTGGCGCTCTTGATGCCAGTGAGGGCCTGTGCACACTGCTTTCTCTCGGAGTCTGCTTTGGAGACAAGCACTTCCAAGGTGATGGTCTTTCCCTGGCCAGCCCCATGACATTCCTTCTGGTGGCCCTGCCCCCTGCCCCCCCCCCCCATCCCTGGGGTTCTCTCTTGTAGAAGAGCAGACAGGCAGGACACCCTCATGGGTCCTGGGCAGCAGCCTTGGCTCTGGGGGGCCTTTTGGCTGACACAAACACGTTCTTGTGCCCAGGGAGCTCATGGAGATGATTCTTTCTTTCACATTATCTACTGATTGCTTTGGAGCCCAGGCTCAGTCCAGTCTCCTCTAGTCTGCTTGGGTCATAAGGCTGTGCAGAGAGGGGTCAGCAGGGCTCCAGTGGGAAGGCCAGTTTTCCCTCCCATTGTAGTTATCTTGGCTCCAAGCCTCCTCATTCATGGATGGGGGGGATGAGGTCAAGTGCCTGGGGCTGCCTTTCTCCTCCAGGCAGAAAGGGGGAGCTCAAATCCAACTCCAGACCCCTCCTGGAAGTGTGACCTCTGGGTAAGTCCCTTGGTTTCCTCACCTGAAAAATGGAGATGTGAAGGGTCTGGAGCACCTGCCTCCCAGGGTTGTTGTGGGCTCAAATGAAGTGAGATGCTTTTAAGAAGGGCTTAGCATGATGTCTGGCTCATCCTATGGGCCTAATGAATGTTTGCTCCCTTTTCCCCCTGTTCTCTCCCCTCTCCCTTTACCCTGGGTGGCCCCAGTCTGGTGAGGCTGTGCCTATGAGAAGGCCACTGGGCTTGTCCCCTAGAGTGGGGCCAGCACCAGCTGGTGGAGATAGACATCAAAATGAAAATCCCCCAGTGTGCTAGACACTGTGCTACTCTGAGGGTCACTATGGGGTTTAGTGTAAACAAGGCTGAGCCTGGTCTTGGGCTGGAGTTCTCTGCCCCGAACTGGCTTGTGTGACCCCCTGAAGGCTCCCCTCCAGAGTCTAGGCCTCCAAGGTAGCCCCCCATTCCCTGCCAGGGCACCCCTCACCACCACCCTGGGCCTCAGAGGCGGCTCCCCTCCAGAGTCTGGGCCTCTGAGACAGCGCCCCATTCCCTGCCAGGGCACCCCTCACCACCACCCTGGGCCTCAGAGGCGGCTCCCCTCTAACGCGCTCTTTATTTCCCTCTGAGGTTTCTTTGTGCAGACCTGTCAGTGCCTAAGGGGAATGGTGTGACTCTGTTGAGAAGCCAGTGATGAGAGCCAGCCTTCCTTATGGTAGCCACAGCCCCATTAACGGCCACAAGGAAGGTTTGACTTTTCTGGCCCTGAGCCTCCTTTTATCCTAGGAGGGAGTCAGACCCTCCATGTGCGTCACTCAGCAGTTGTGCTTGTGCTCACATGCGGGACTGTATCTTCGCCAGCACACATGGGGCTCCCTTTGCTGATTCTTCCTTTCCCTGTCTGAGCATCAGGCGACCATGGATGTTAATGTCATTGAACCCTGAAAACTCCACAGCTACATCCTGCTTCCCCCCTGAATCCTTTGGGATTTCTGGGAATGGGCTCAGGTGTGTCCAGATCAGCACCTGGGAGGACAGTAGGTGAGGCCGTGACTCAGATGCTATCTAGGTCCCAAAGGCTGCCTCCCCTCCACCCCCCACCCCCCTGTTTCTGGTCTGTGGAGGAGCTTGTGGGCTCTACTCTGGGTTCTCAGACCCAGGATTAGTTTCTCTGTGTCTCCACCCTCATTTGCTAGGAAGGGGCTTCTCCTCTGGATGTTGAGGTGTTCTTTAAGCACTTGGGGTGCCCTTCACATCTGGAGGGAAGAAGTGGCCTCTTCAATGGGAGGGAGGCCCCCCTCTGCAAACGGTAGGGATCTCTTTATTTAGGTTGAATTTTTAGGTTGGGGTCCCCCCTAACTATGCTGTTTCTGGGGTATACCTGTGCCATCATGGCCAGGGCCTCATCCGTGTCCTGGCTTTAATTTAACTTAGTAACTAAGCTTAACTAGATTAGTGATTCTGATTCTAAATGGGGCTGGGGGGGAGGGTGGAACTAGGGAACCTCTCTCAGGTCCCTTCTGCCTCCATGTCTTTGAATATGAAGTTATCTGGGTCTAACTTGCTGCACTACAAACAGTCCTAACATTTAACTTCACACCCCTGGACACTGAACCTCAGACAGAATCTCCCTTTCCCAAGGCCTGGCTCAGAGCCTGGGCCCCATGACTCAAGGGAGCTGCTGCTGTCTCCCTCAGGCTCCTCATCTATGGATAGAGGCTGGCTGGGGCCCTCCCAGGTCTCTTCAGCTCAAATTGCTGCTGGGCCAGCCCAGGACCCCAGATCAGGCTCTGTCTACATCTTGGCTTTTCTCCTCCTGGCAGTGTGGCCACAGTGTGGCTGTGGTGTGGCCATGGACCAGGCCCTGGTCCGCCCAGCACTGCAGATTTGAGCCGGGCCTCTTGGAAGCATTGCTCAGTAAATGCCCTCGTGGGGAACTCGGGCAGCCCACGTAATGTCGCCATTTCTTCATCTACAAACTAAAGGGTCAGGCCTCAGTGACTGAGCTCCAAACTACCCTTCACAGCAGATTTGGTGAGGCATGTGGGTGTCAGAGCTGGGAGAAGGCTTAGTAGGCATCTTACTTTATTTCAGCAATTAGATGTGGCGCAGAATTGAAGTGACTTTTCCAAGGTAGCCAAACTGCGGCTGGTGACATTCCCAGTGACAGTGGCCCCTCACTTCCTGTGTGAAGTGCCTATGTGACCTTGAACAAGTGACTTAACTTCCTGGTCCTCAGTTTGTTATCTGTGGAATGGGAGGGTGGGCCAGATGGCTTCTGAGGTCCATTATTGCTGTAGAACAGTCCTGACCTGCAGATCTGTTCCCTTGGTTTGCTGGGGCTCTTCCTCCTTCCTGACCCAGCCCAGTACCTAGTGCCCTCCTGAAGCCTTGCCATACCCCAAGAGGAAGGTATGTCTAGGGAGGAGCTTGGTCCCCTGCCCCACATCATCCCTTCTTTCTCCCCCCATGGCACAAACTCGGCCCCATGGAGATGCTCATTTAAATGCAGGGCAAGTTGCACTTGGGATCTGAATGAAGAGGCTGCCATTTCATAGACACACAACTCTTTTTACTGGAGTTCGTGGGTAGATCTGAGAGCTTTGTGTCAGAGCTGAGGAAGCCCTCTGAGATGCAGATTTTCCCCTGGACAGGGGCTTTCAGAGCACAGCTTTCTGCTTCCCTTGAATATCACTGGGACCTTGGTGGTGGTGGTGGTGGTGATGATGTGTGGACCCTTGGTGGAGGCAGCAGGATGCTGGGCTGTGTGGCGACAGCCAGCTGCTAGCATCTCCTCAGGGTTTGCAGGCTAGGCTGGGTGCCCATGAGAGCAGGACCCCTTCCCCTGCTTTCTACAAGGACAGGGCTTGGGGTGGGGGATTCCAAAGGGCTGCAGCTCAAAAGATGCCTCCTGAGTGGGAAGGCAGAGAGGAAGACAGAAGTCTGGAGGAAAGCCTTCATTTCTGCTTGGAGACTGGGTGCCTCAGAAGGGTCAGCTCATTCTCACTGATCCAGCGAGCTGAAGCCCTCTCACTGTCTGCCTAAATAAGACCTATTGGTGTATCTCTGATTCCTTATTTAGCAACTTTTAAAATTGTTTTAAGCTGTCAAATACCAGTTTTGATTTGGAAAGGAATTTGAAATTCTTCTCTGTATATGTGAGCGTGTGTATGGCAAAAGAGACAAGAAGAGGTGTGTGTGTATGTGTGAATGTGTGTGTACTTATATGACAATGTGTGTATGGCAGCAGAGATAAGAGATGTGTGTGTATCTCTGTGTGTATATATGTGTGTGTGTGTGTAGTATGAGAATGTGTGTATGGCATCAGAGATAAGAGGGGTGTGTGTGTATATATGCATGTGTGAGTATGTCCGTGTGTATATGTCTGAATGTGTGTGTGTGTACTTATGTGAGAATGTGTATATGGCAGCAGAGATAAGAGGGTGTGTGTGTATGCATGTGTGAGTGTGTGTATATATGTGTGTAAGTGGGTGTATACTTATGTGTGTGAGTGTGTGTATATATGTGTACGTGCATGTACCTATATGAGTGTGTATGGCATCAGAGATAAGAAGAGGGGTGTGTGTGTGTGTATCTGTGTGTATATATGTGTGCGTGTTCTCCTTTGAAAGCCTTCTCACCCTCTGGGGTGTCCCAGTTTGTTATCCCATACATATCTATATCCCTTATCTAACTCTTCAACCAAAGGGACAGAAATAAATTTCCAGGGAAACTTTGCTTGAGGAAGAACCATTTGTGGGGGGCTTTCCAATCCCAGGGAGTCAGGAGACATGGCCTCTGGTTGGTTAGTGGCAGTGGGGGAGGGCCGGTCACTGACTGCAGGGGCCTCTCTCCCCTTTGGGATGTGGGTTACAGGAAATTTTGAGGTTCAGGGGAGAAGCAGCTGCTGAGAGTCCTCCAAGGTTGGCTCTGTTGTCTCTTGGTGTCTTATAGATGCCAGCTCTTAACTCAGCTCATCGGGTGGGATATGGCCAGGGCTGTCACCACAGTGAACTTGGAAGTTCCTTCCTGGGTGCAGCAGTCATGAAAGCTCATTGGATCTGAGGGGTGATGAGATCTACTCTTCACAGGAGTGAGTGCTGGGATTCTCCTCGTTTTCTGGATGAGGAAACCTGAGGCACACTCTTTTAGCAGGGACTCCCAATGTAGCCCAGTCCCTGCTCAGGTGCATTGACTCTGGCCTGCAACCTGAATGAGCTCCGGGCAGCCAGCTGGTACTTGATGGACTTTTCCTATGGTCAGAATAAGTGACCAGGAATCCTTGCCACACACACTCTGTTGCTCTGTCTGTAGAATAAATACGTGACTGGAACATCATGTTGTAGGGTCAGTCAGGTGGTCAGCGGATGGGCTGGTCAAGCTAGCTGGCCCTTTTGGTTAGAGGGGGTAGGTATTTTCCCTGCGGGCTCCCAGGCCCCCTGAAGTCCGTCCATAGATGGGGGTGGCAGGTTAGGGCTCCCTTCCCACCAGCCTCGGTCTTGTGAATCCAGTGCTACATTGTACTTTCTCCGGCCTCGGAAATGATGATAAACAATGTATCCTCAGCCTGGGGCTTTGGGCTCAGTCTGGGAGAGGCCTGCTTTCAGGAACCCTGGAGAGGTCCCTGCCGAGGCTGAGTTCTATTGATTGTGGATGTGGCCGGATGAATACAAAGTCTCCAGAACAAATTGTTCCTGACTTTGCTTAGAGAGAGAGCTTTCTTTGGCTGGAGGAGCAGCTGCTGGGGGGTGCCCTGTTTGGAAGCCAAGAGGGGGCAGGGGGATGGGCTTCCAGGAGGGAAGACGGTGGCGGCCGTGGTTAGCCTTTGAGCACTTTTGCAAAGTCCTAGAAGGAGAAGATGGTGTTCCATGGCCTGCCATGACCCTGGACCTGGTCTCAGGAAGACCTGAGTTCGAATGTGACCGCATTCACTTAATAGTGTGTGACCCAAGGCAGGTCACTGAATCCCTGTCTGCCTCAGTTTCTTCAACTGTAAAACAATGTTATTACCCTACCTTGTAAGGTGGTACGTAGGATCGAATGAGATGGTTAGCACAATGCCAGGCCCAGAGGTGCTAGAGAAAGGTTTATTCCCTTCTATTTCCCCTCTGTCCTGGTCTGTGGCCATCCAACAGCCCGAGGCCCTTCCCTTTCACTTAAAAATAGGAACCCCAGCAAAGAGAGCAATGGGCAGAAATTGTCTCCTATAGTTGCACCTCCTCTGTGTGTGGCAGGAAGCCCATGTGTCAGGAACCAGAGGAAATGCTCCGCAGAGCTCCGGAGCAGGGAATAGATAGTTCAGCCAGTGTTCCTATCCAGCCTTCAGCTATTTCCGTCTGAGTTTCTTAGAATTACCGAAAAGACGAGAGAGAGGGGGGAGGGGAGAGGAAGAGAGAGGAAGGGAGGGAGAGGGAGAGGGAGAGAGAGAGAGAGAGAAAGTTACTGTCAAAATTAGTCCCTGGACAGAAATGGTTCGACAGCCTGGAGCTGGGGTGTCAGGAAGCGCCTCAGTTCTCAGAGGTTGTTTAGGTCAGTATAAGATTCATCCAATATTTAGGAGGCTGGCAGGTGGCACTTCAGTCCAACAAACATTGATTAAGCTCCTACTGGGTGCCAGTAACTGAGCTAGGTAATGGGGAAACAGTCCTTGCTAAATCTAATGCATTCTCTAAAACTAAATGTGGGCCTCTGGCTCTAACCCAAAATTCTTCACTTAGCCATAAATCCAATAGATAAACTATTCCATACTCTCTTAATTTGCTTATGGTATCACCCTTTACATGTGAATCATGTCCTCATTTTGACCTTATCTTGGTATATGGTATGAGACATTGGTCTATACCTAGTTTTTGCCATATTGTTTTCCAGTTTTCCCAGGAGTTTTTGTTAAATAATGAGTTTTTGTTCCAAAAGCTTGGCTCTTTGGGTTTATCATATGCTAGATTACTGTGGTCATTTACTATAATGTAATTTGTACCTCATTTATCCTGCTGATTCACCACTCTATTTCTTAGCCAGTACCAGGTTGTTTAGATAATTACTGCTTTATAATACAGTTTGAGGTCTGGTATGGCGAGACCACCTGCTTTTGCATTTTTTTTTTCATTAATTCCCTCGGCATCCTTGAGTCTTTGTTCTTTCAGATGAATTTTGTTACTGTTTTTTCTAGCTCTATAAAATAATTTTTGGTAGTTTGGTTGGGATGGCAGGGAATAAATAGATTAATTTAAGTAGAATTTCATTTTTATTCTGGCTCAGCGTGTTCATGAGCAATGTATATTTTTCCAGTTGTTTAGTTCTGACTTTATTTGTGGGAGAAGTGTTTTAGAGTTGTATCCATGTAGTTCCTGGGCTTGCCCTGGCAGGCAGACTCCCAAATATTTCCTATTGTTTCCAGTTATTTTAAATGGAATTTCTCTTTCTATCGCTTGCTGTTGGACTTTTTTGTTAAGATATTGAAATCTTGATGTTTTGTGTGGGTTTGTGTCCTTCAACTTTGCTCAAGTTGTTAATTATTTCCAGTAGTTTTTCAGTTGTTTCTCTAGTATTTTCTAAGTCATCTGCGGAAAGAGATAGTTTTGTTTCCTCATTGCCTATTCTAATTCCTTTAATTACTTTTTTCTTCTCTTACTGCTTCTAGTACAATATTAAATAATAGAGGTGATAATGGGCATCTTTGCTTCACCCCTCATTTTATTGGGAAGGTTTCTGGCTTATACTCATTATGTAAAATGTTTGCTCATGCTTTTAGATAAATATTGCTTATCTTTTTAAGGTAAGCTCCACTTATTCCTGTGCTCACTAGTGTTTCTAATAGAATTGAGTACTGTATTTTGTCAAGGGCTTTTTCTGCATCTATTGAGATAATCATATGATTTCTGTTCATTTTGTTATTGATACGGTCGGTTATGCTAATAGTTTTCCTAATATTGAACCGGCCCTACTTTCCTGGGTATAAATCCCACCTGTTCATCATAGTGTACAATCCTTGTGATATATTGCTGTAATCTCCTTGCTATTATTTTATTTAAACTTTTTGCATCGATATTAATTAGAGAAAGTGGTCTAAAGTTTTCTTTGTCTGTTTTGGCTCTTCCTGGTTTGGGTGTCAGTGACATAATTGCATCATAAAAGGTATTTGGTAGGACCCCATTATTAAAAATTATTTTTCCAAATAGTTGATATAGTATTTGGGATTAATTGTTCTTTAAATGTTTGATAGGATTCATTTGTGAATCCGTCTGGTCCTGGGGATTTTTTCTTAGGAAGTCCATTGTTGGCCTTTTAAATTTCTTTTTCTAAGATAGGGTTATTTAAGTATTTTTGTTTCTTTTTCTGTTAATCTGGGTAATTTATGTTTTTGTAGATATCATCCATTTCATTTAGATTGTCAGATTTGTCGGAATATAGTTAGATAAAATAGCTCCTGATTATTGCTTTAATTTCCTCTTCATTGGTGGTGAATTCACTCCTTTCATTTTTGATGCTAATGATTTGGTTTTCTCCTTTCCTTTTTAAAATAAAAATAACCAAAAGTTTATCAATTTTATTGTTTCCTTCCCCATAAAACCAACTTCTAGTTTTATTAGTAAAATAGTTTTCTTACTTTCACTTTTATTAATCTCTCTTTTGATTTTCAGAATTTCTAATTTGGTGTTTAATTGGGGATTTTAAATTTGTTCTTCTGGTTTTTTTAGTTGCATGCCCAGGTCACTGACCTGCTTTTTCTCTATTGATGCAAGCAATTACAACTATAAATGTTTTCCTATGTACTCTTTTGGTTACCTCATGTAAATTTGGCATGTTGCTCATTGTCATTTTAAAAAATGAAATTATTGTTTATTTTATTTGTTCTTTGACCCACTTTTTTAGAATTAGATTATTTAATTTCCAATTGATTTTAATCTCTCTTTCCATTATCCATTATTGAATGTAATTTTGTATTGCATTATGATCTGAAAAGAATGCGTTTACATTTTTGCCTTTCTACATTTGGTTGTGAGGTTTTTTATGTCCTAATCCATGAGCAATTTATGTGTAGGTGCCATGTACTGCTAAGAAAAACAGGATATTCCATTCTTTTCCCATTCAGTTTTCTCCAGAGATCTATCATAGTTAGCTTTTCCCAGCATTTTATCACCTCTTTAACTTCTTTCTTGTTTATTTTTTGTTTAGATTTATGTAGTTCTGAGAGGGGAAAGTTGAGCTCCCCCACTAATAGAGTTTTATTATCTATTTCCTCCTGTAATTCATTCAACTTTTCCTTCAACATTTTAGATGCTATACCATTTGGTGCATATATTTATATTGACACGACTTTGTTGTCTATGGTACCTTTCAGCAAGATATAGTTTCCTTCTTTTTCTCTTCTAATTAAATCTGTTTTTGCTTTTGCTTTGTCTCAGATCATGACTGCTACTCCTGCTTTCTTTGCTTCAACTGAAGCAGAATAGATTCTGCTCCATCCCCTTACCTTTACCCTGTGTGTATCTCTCTGCTTCAAATGTGTTTCTTGTAAACAATATATTGTAGGAGTCTGGTTTTTATTTTCAAAGTCCTTTTTAAGTTGATCTATAGCTTGTAGGCAATCTTCATGTTTCTTGGAAGCATTTGGTGTGGGAGTTCTGACTGTGTTGTCTTCCTCCTGTTCCATGCTTTGATCCTTTTTGTCCACAAAAAAGGATTCTAGAATTTTATTGCTGTTCTTATTTTGCTTCCTTTCCCTGATGTTGGCCAGTCAATTAATTACTTGATTTTTTTTTTTAGCTCTGTGGAACTCTGCTTCCAGGGGGGAAAGCTCTGTCCCAAATCGCTAGGGTTTTCACAGCTGCCAGAGCTATTAGGGGGGGTGCTGCATCCCCCACCAGCTTTGGCTTGCTGAAAGTGCACCCCAGGACCACCACCCAAGACCACGATCCGGATCCAGGCTGCTCAACGCAAGAGCCCTTGGCCCTGATCAATCGACTCAGCCCCCCTGCAATTGGCAGGCCAGGAGCTCTGAAGCAGCCCAGTGCAGGCAGTTGCTGGTTGCAGCAGATCCTGCCACTTCCCATTACTTCCTTGCCCTGGGAGCAGTTCGGCCTGTTTGCTTTTCCTCCCCCAGATTTAGCTTGAATTCCACTGGCCTTTCTCTAAGCCTTATTTTTCCTGGCTTGATAAATGTGGAGATTGTTCCAGGTGCTGCAGATCTGCTCTCTGGTAGACTTAAGCTGTGGCTCGGCTTCTCCTGACCGCCCTGGGGCCTGGCCGTGGTTTTGGTTTCGGGCTGGGCTGGTCTCAGCTCCCAGGCTGCCGTGGTGAGCCCCTCCTGCTGAGCTGCCTTCAGCGAGAGATGTGTTTTCTGTATTTTTGTGAGTTTGGGAGTCCTAAAATTTGTTTAGAGTCATATTTTATGGGTATTTAGGGTGGCTGTGTGAGAGCTGCGGGACCTTGCTGCTTCTATGCTGCCATCTTGGCTCTGCCCCCAGAGTCTGGTTTTTTAATCCATTCTTCTATCCAGTTCCATTTTATGGGTAAGTTCATCCCATTCACATTTATAGTTATGATAACTATGTATTTCCCTCCATGCTATTTTTCACTTATTTATCTCCTCTCTCTCTTACCCCCCCATACTTTCCCTCTTCACAGTCTAATCACTGCCTTCTCCAATCTACTCTCCCTTTTTTCAGTCCCTCCTTTCCCTCTTTTATCACCATCCCTTACCCACCATAGAGTAAGATAGATTTCTATATCCAACCGAGTGCATGTTATTCCCTCTTTGAGTGAGTTTTGATGAGAGTAAGGTTTAAACTGTATGGGGTATGGGGACCCCAAAAATTCCCCTACCCAGAACAATTAAGTCAGAGGTATCTTGAGGAAGGAACAGAAAATTTTATTCTCTTCCCCCCGTTGGAAGAGGGCAGTCCTCTCCATGGAGGGGATCAGGGGGAGGAGGCGTGTTACAGAGGATGAAACAAGAATTTATACCCTAAAGTCAAGCCCCCTCCCCCCTGCTGTCCCTTCTGGGAGGCAGGTTTACAGTCTGAGTGCTAATTCTTCTCCAATGATAAGGAACAAAGAAACCCACACTATCTCTCAGTGGCTGGGAGGCGGGCTTACAAAGAATGAGGAAATAGGGGATAGCCAATTAAAATGTAGCTATCCTTAGCCAAAATGAAGAGGGGAGGGGCTAGGAGCTTAATGTTGATTGACAGCAGTAAAGAGGGAAGGGTCCTGAACCATCTGAACAATTCAAATTTCACCTCTGTATTTGGACAATGAAAAGTCGCCAGCAAGGTTGGAGGTAGAAAAACCATAAAGGGCCTAATGCTGATAAGGGTGTGGCAGACAAGTGTGGGGGTCAAAAGACTCCTGAAGAGAGGCCTAATGCTGATGTGGCAGGAGTAAAGGTGGGGGGGTAGTGAAACCGAAACTCGGGCTGCTCCCACAAAACTTAAGGGCTGAGAAGTTTCACTTTTCCCATTCAAAACTTTGCTCCCCCCCTCACCATTTTCCTCTCCATTGTAATAGCTTTTTCATGCCTCTTTTATGTAGGATAATTTACCCCATTCCACCTCCCCCCTCCTTCCAGTGCTGTTTTCTTTCTTTCCCCATTATTTTGTTTTTGAGGGGGTCATCCATCAGAGTTGCCTCCTATCCACAGCCCTCTGTCTGCATATATATTTCTAATTGCTCTTTCTGTAATAAAGTCCTCCAATAGAGTCTTGCACTATAGAAGTGTGAGCAGTTTGACCTCATTGAATCTCTTTCCTGCTTTTTTTTTTTTTTTACTTTTTTATGTTTCCCTGGATTCTTATATTTAAAGATCCTATTTTTTTTTTCTTCAGCTCTGGTCTTTTGATTAGGAATGCTTGAAAGTCTTCTGTTTTGTTAAATGTCTACTTTTCCCCCCTGAGAGTTTCTGTTCGGCTTTGCTGGGCGGGTGATTCTTGGTTGTATTCCTACCTCCTTTGCCTTCTGGTCTGTCATATTCCCAGTCCTCTGGTTCTAATGTGGAAGCTGCCAGACTCTGTGTAATCTTGATTCTAGCTCTGTGGCATTTGGTTTGTTCCTTTTTTGTCTGTGAACTCTGGAATTTGTCTGTGATGTTCTTGGGAGTTTTCACTTTGGGGTCTCTTTAGATTCTATTTTGCCTTCTGGTTCTAACGGATCAGGGCAGTTTTTCTTTGATAATTTCTTGAAAGATGTTGTCTAGGCTACTTTTCCTGGATTATTTTCCAGGTTAGTTATTTTTCCAATGAGAGATTTCACATTTTCTTCAGAGAGCTTTTGTACTTCCTTTTCCATTTGGCTGTTTCTATTTTTTAGGGAGTTATTTTCCTCGGTAAATTTCTGTACATCTATTGACTTTTTTTTTCATGATCCTCTTGAATTACTCTCATTTTCTTTTCCAATTTTTCTTCTACTTCTCTACTTTGCTTTTTAAAATCCCTTTCAAGCTCTTCTAGTCATTCTTTCTGGGCCTGAGACCAGATTACATGTCCCTTTGAGGCTTTGCATGTAGTTGTTTTGACACTATTGTCCTCTTTTGAGTTTGTGCCTTGATTCTCCCTATCAGTACAGGAACTTTCTATAGTAAAGTTCTTCTTTGCTCATTTTTCCTTCCTTTTTTTGGTGACTTTTGGGGTCTGGTCCTGCAAGTCCCAAGCTTTCTGTGCTGGGGCACTGGGTCTTACTGCTGGCTTTCTCTCAAGGGGAGGTTCCCTTCTGGCTTGTCTGGAGGGAGGCAGGGCTCCCTTTAGGAGGTTTAGCTGCTGGCCTGCTCCAAGTCCAACTGCTGGGTTCCTGTGGAGACATAGCCTCTCTGCTTGTCAGCCCTAGGGGTAGGGTATGAAGAGGGTACCCAAAGAGGTTTGGGGCTGCCTAAGACCCCAAAATACCAACATGCCAGGTCCTGCAGAAAGAATTCCATTCAAGTCTTCTCAGCCAAGGAAAAAGTAAAGTTTATTGAAAGATATGGGGTAGACTCTTACAGAGTAAGTACTCTGCTAAGCTATTCTATGGTGCTCTCATACCACATGGAGGGAAGATGGGATTCTATATACAGAAAGGTTGTGGGAGGAATCTAGGGGTGGTCCAGAGGAGGAGATTGGGAAGGGTCTTCAGGAGTCTAGATGAGATCAGACTCCAGTAATGAGTGATTAAGGGTGTGAAGTTTCTGGAGGCTACCT
>CM053598.1:1074223-1097971 GCA_028646575.1 Pseudocheirus occidentalis | reverse complement strand
CCTTTTCTCCTCCCCCTCATTCTGGCCTTGCCCTCACCAGAAGCCACAGTCCAGAAGGGCAACTTTGCTATGACCCCCTGGGCCTTCTGGTGGCTTCTCTTGATCTAGAAGACATTTCAGTGACCCACTGTCTCTCTCTCCTCCTGCTTCGTGGTGGAGGGGCCATGGGGTTGCAAGCTTCTGCTCAGGTCACTGGCGCTTACCTACTTGGAGCCGACTTCTCTAGCCACATCTGCTTTGGGAATGCCCTGGAGTGGGACTGTGCTAACCCGGCCTTTGGGCCAAGGCCTCGTCCTGGGCTTCCTGCCTCCTCCCTGCTCCCTGCGCCTTGCCTGGGCTGGCTCCCATGCCAAGGCTCCTTCCGTGGCCTTCACTCATGATGCTCCCCCTGGGAAGCCTTACCTGATCCTCAGCAAGCACCAGCTCTTTGCCTATGTGGCTGGGATGCGTGATATGGCCTTCTGGGGCTCGGCTTCCTCATGAGGAGAATCCGTCTCAACTGTCCTGCCCAGCTAGGAGTCCTGGGCTTCTCCTCAGCCCTTCCAGCCCCGGGTAGTGATGTGGCTTTCAGGAGGCATCCCTGTGCCGGCACAGTGCTGGCACACACTCTCTGCCAGCCTTAGTGTGCACATGTGCTGGGTATAGACGACCCTGTTGCCCGCCCAGGCCCTGCCCCCAGGTGTCCATGCCCTGCTGAGTGCCAGTGCTGGGGGGGCCACTGGGGCCCAGGATCTGATGGCCTTCTCTTTGATTTTCCAGATTGTGCACACGCACAAGCCGCACTTCATGGCCCTCCACTGCCAGGAGTTTGGTGGGAAGAATTATGAGGCGTCCATGTCCCACGTCGACAAATTTGTCAAGTAAGTGTCTGGGCTGAGCCCTTGGGGGTTGGGGACATGAGAACCCTTGGTTCTGTGTGGGGCCCAGTAGGTCTCACTCTCAGGACCCAGACAGCAGGGGGCCCCCTCCTCTGTGCTGGTCACACCTCATCCTGTGGGCTGGTCAGACCCTGTCCTGTGGGCCGGCCAGCAGAGGACCCTCCTTTCCTCTGGGCCAGTCTCCTGAAGACCCTCCTGCCTCACTGGAGGGCTGGGACCAGCTTAGGTGCCAAAGCAATGCTGTAGCCAGCCCTGACGTGTCAGGCATCCTCACCTAGCCCTCCTTTCCTTAGGGAGCTCCTGGTGGCTGGGAGACAGAGGCCTGCCCGCCCACTGTAGCCTGGCTACGTCTCTCAACTTCTCCCTCAGCCCCTCCACTGCCGAAAAGCCGGGCTGGGGGTGGGCGAGTGCCTGCCAGGTAGGTGTGGCCAGGCTTTCCTTGTACCAGGGTGGCATCTCTGAGCCTGGACTTTGGGACAGAGGCTGCAGAGCCGGGTGTATCCAGGGGCTCATGAGTTCCTGGGAATGAGGTGAGAGCCACATAGTCTGAGACCTTGCTTTATCTTGTGTGCTGGGGAACTGGCCCAGCTCCCATTGTGGCTGCCTGCACCCTTGGAGGAGTAGAAGCACTCGTGGGAGTGTCCTGCGGGACAGCCTGGCCTGGCCAGTGGGGCGTGGTAGAGCCACAGTGACCAGGCGTGAGATTGTCTGGCAGAAGGGGAGCAGGCTCCAGAGTCAGGGAGTATGGGCTGAGCCTCCCTGCAGCACCTGTAGCTGCTGACCTCCCATAGGTGCCCTTCCTGTTCCTCGAGGTCCCAGACTCTAGGCAACCTCTCCAGGCCTTGGAGAGGCTGCGCTGCTGTGCCTTTCCTCCCTGCTCCAGCAGGCATTTGGGGGCTTTGTAGCAGCTCGAATCTCACAGACTCCAGAGGTAGCGAGTGCGCTAAGTTTTTTTTTTTTAATTCTTTTTATTTATTAAATATTTCCCAAGTACATGTGAAAAATAATCAGCACTCTTTAAAAGATTTTTTTTTACATTTTTCTTTAAAGTTTTGAATTCCAAATCCTATCTCTCCCTCCCTCCCTGGCACAGGTTACACATGTGCCATTCTGTAGCACATTTTCATACCAGGTATTTTGTACAAGAAGATTCAAATAAAAGGTGGGAAGTGAAAAGCAGTCGGCTCCATCAGGGTTCCTTCGGCATTGTCTGGGATCGTTGGATCTCCTCTCACGAGGAAAGTTGAGTCCATCCCACTGGATCATTGTCCGGTGCTGCTGTGAGCAGGCACAGAGTTCTCCGGTTCTGCCCACTTTCCTGTGCGTCTGTTCACAAAGTCTTCCCGGGCTTTTTTTTTTTTTTTGCTTTTTGGAGGGCAGTTGGGGGTTAAGTGACTTGCCCAAGGTCACACGGCTAGTTTTTGTGTTAAGTGTCTGACGCCGGATTTGAACTCAGGTCCTCCTGACTCCAGGGCCGGTGCTCTATTTACTGCGCCACCTAGCTGCCCCCCCCCAGGCTTTTTTGAAAGAATCCTGCTCACCATTTCTCATCGCACCATAGTATTCCCTCGCAACCCCATGGCACAACTTGTTCAGCCATTGCCCAATAATGGGCATCCTCTCAATTTCAGATTCTTTGCTACAACAAAAAGAGCCACCGTGGATACTTTTGTACAAATGAGTCCCTTGCCCTTATTTTGGATCTCTGGGATACAGCCCTAGCAATGGCATGGCTGGTCAAAGGGCATGTGTAGCTCGATAGCCCATTGAATATAGTTCCAGATTGCTCTCCATAGTGGTTGGATCAGTTCTCAGCTCCACCAACAATGCACCAGTGTCCCAATTTTTCCCACTCTCCCCCGGCATTTCCTTTTCTTTCGTACGGGCCGGACTGAACTGTGTGAGGTGGCGCCTCAGAGCTGCTTCCATACACATCTCTCTGATAAGTGGCGATTTGGAGCATTTTTTCATGTGACTATGGACAGCTTTGATTTCTTCTGAAAACCATCTACTCATATCCTTTGACCATTTATCAGCTGGGAAATGACTCTAATTTTTATAAATTTGGCTCAGTTCCCTATGCATTTGAGAAGTGAGGCCTTTATTAGAGAAAATTGACTGTAACATCCCCCCCCTCCCAGTTTCCTGTTTCCTTTCTAATTTTGGCTGCATTACTTTTGTTTGCAAGCACATCAGTTCTTGATGATGGAGTTGGAAGGGGCCAGTGGACTTTGATGTGTTGCCTCACATCCAGGGTCAGCCAAGAAAGCCTGGGGAGGCACAGAACGGTGAAGGGAGCGCCACTGCCACAGTCAAAACCTGCATTCAGGCCTTCCTGTGACTGCTGGCACCTGGGTGACTTTGGGCATGTTCCTAGGACCTTTCTCCAGGGCCTCAGTTTCCTTTTCTGTAAGAGGAAGCTCTGGGCCTGCAGTCCTGATGGGGCTCTGTGGGAACTTAATGACTCCATCCCACCCCCGTCATAAGATGTGGAGATAGGCAAGGGAGAGGCAAAGAAAAGCCAGCCAGCCTGGCTGTCTGTGTAGGTTCTTCTGAAGCCGGAGAGGGCCTGGGCTCCCACTTTGGGAAGGTGCCTCCCAATGTCATGGTACAGATGAGGAAACCAGGCCCAGAGGGAATCTAGGATGGGGCCACTTTTGGTTCCCTGTACCTTTCACGGGACTAGAAGCCTCCTGCCGAAAGCCGGGAACGGCTCGCTCACTGGAAGCCTCAGCCTGGCTGGGCTGTGTAGGCTCTGCTCCAGAGAGTGCTGCCCCAGCTGACTGACTGCTGGCCCTCTTGGCTCAGACCTGGCTGAGCCTCCTGGTCTCCTTGGTGGAGCCTCTGCCTCTGAAGGTAGTGAAACAACGCCACCTGCTGCCAGTGGCTCGCCAGCACCTGATGAAGCCTCAGTCCCCTAGTCCCCTAGTCCCCTAGTCCCCTAGTCCCCTGATGAAGCCTGCAGAGCTGCAGCCAGCCTGGACCCCAGAGCCCAGGGGTGCAGCTCTTTCTGCTCATGTATGTTTGTGTGTGCACACATGTGTGTGTGTGGGGGGACTCAGGCCACACTCCTTGCTGGTGAAGTTTTCAGTCCTTGAGGGTAATGGCAGCCCTATTTCTGACATCTCCCACATCCTGATTTCTGGGCTCTGGAGGGGTTCTTCTCACAAACATCAAGCGCAGCTTCTGACATCAGGATTGGCTCTTTTGGGGTTTCTGTTTCATGAAAAGTCTTGACCAAATCATCTGCCTCTTGTTTTTGGGGGGAGGTAGGTTGGGAAGAGAGAAGAGACAACTTAGCTCACGTACTGGGATGCTAGGGTTCTGTCTGGGAGCACTAAAAGGATGGTTGGTGAACATCCAGAGAAGGAAGCAGCGATCACTCCAGCAAGACCAGGCCATGTTGCCCTGGGAGCTCCCTGTACCAATGAGATCACAGGTCGGGATGAGCCCTCCCCCTCCCCCAAAGCAAACCAACAACCCTAATACCTGAATAATAGTATGAGGGCTTAAAAAACCCTCTGCCAGAATCTTAGACCAAAACCTGTCTAAAAATGCCCCCAGAACCAAGAGCCAGTCAGTCTTTAGGGAAGTGAATGGGAAAGTTAATGAATGATGATGCCCTGGAGACAGCATTGACAGGCAGGTAAATGGAGTGGGGTGGGGGGAGCTGGGATCCAGCCTCGGGGAGGAGAAGTAGAAAGAAAGGGTCCCAGGAAGGTCTGTCTCATGGAAGACAAAGGGGACTTATTCTGCTTGGCCCTGCAGGGAAAAGCCTCAACTCTAACCCTAACCTAACTCCCCACTCCCACTTTGGGCCTGACCTAAGGAAAACCCTGAGGGCAGCCAGGCAGTCCTTCAACAAGCTGGAAGTAAATGCTGCAGGAGTGATGCCAAGAAAGGTACTTTCAAAGAACATATACTCTAATGCGGAGACAACCTGTAAGGAACTAGGTACATTCAAGATTTTATATAGAGTGCCAATACAGGTAACTAGGAAGGGCTTCCTGCTGAAGGTGGGATGTGACCTAAGACTTAGAGGAAGCCGGGAGGTTGAGATGAGGAGGGAGGGCATCCTAGGCAGGGGTGATAGCCAAGGCAAATGCCCAGAATCTGGAGATGGAGTGTTGTATGTGAGAAACAGCAAGGAGGCCAGAGTTGTTTGACCACACCAAACAGAACCTTGTGGAAAAAGCTAAAAAAAAGTAGGATATGGGAACTTTATGAAGGGCTTTAAAAGCCAAGTAGAAGAGTCTGTATTTGATCCTGGAGACTGGTGATAATAACTGCCATTACGTAGTACCTCCTATGTTCTGGGAACTAGACGAAGCACTTTGCAAATATTATCTCATTTAACAGGGAGCTACGGGAGTTTTTTGAATAGAGGTTGATGTGATCAGATCTGAGCTTTAGGAGGATCATTTTGTTTTTGTCTTTTTTGGAGGGGAGAAGGCAGAGCAGTTGGGGTCAAGTGACTTGCCTAAGTTCAAACAACTAGTAAGTGATAAGTGTCTGAGGCTAGATTTGAACTCAGGTCCTCCTGACTCCAGGGCCAGTGCTCTATTCACTGTGCTGCATAGCTGCTCTAGGAGGATCATTTTTGCAGCTGAATGGAGGATGGAATGGAGAGGGCAGAGACTTGAGGCAGTCAGACCCTTCTGGAGACTATTGCAATAGTCCAGTAGAAGTGATGAAGGTCTACTCCTCTGGGGGCAATATCAGAGGAGAGAAGGAGGGGGTGTATTGGAGAGATGCTGGTGAGTTGAAATGGAGGAGAGATGCTAGAGAGGGGAAATCCACAAGAGATGAGATGCTGCAGAGGTGAAACTGACAGATGATGGAGAGGTGAGATGAAGGAGAGATGCTGCAGAGGTGAAACTGACGAGATGCTACAGAGGTGAAACTGACGAGATGATGGAGAGGTGACATGGAGGAGAGATGCTGGAGAGGGGAAATCCCCAAGAGATGAGATGCTACAGAGGTGAAACTGACAGGAGATGCTGCAGAGGTGAAACTAACAGGAGATGATGGAGAGGTGAGATGAAGGAGAGATGCTGCAGAGGTGAAACTGACGAGATGCTACAGAGGTGAAAATGACAGGAGATGATGGAGAGGTGAAACTGACGAGATGATGGAGAGGTGACATGGAGGAGAGATGCTAGAGAGGGGAAATCCACAAGAGATGCTTCCGAGGTAACCAGAGATGCTGGAGAGGTGAAATGGACAGACCTTAGCACCGTAGAGTGAGGAGTCAAGCTTGACAGTGAGGTTAGGGGACTGAGAGGATAGGGGTGCCTTCAGGGCTAGGGAAGTATGGGAAGAGGGAAATTTTTTGAGGAAGAAGAGGAAATAATGAGTTATTTTGGACATATCAAGTTTGAGATGCTTATGGGAGAGTAGAGACCAGCAGAGAAGTGAGAGATGGAAAAATAAATTTGGGAATTGTCTTCATAGAGATAATAATTGAAGCCATGGGAGCAGAGGCCTGTCTGATACCCAGAGTTGGCAGGTATGACCCAGATAAAGATCTAGCAAAGGAGACAGAGAAGGAGCAATCAGAGAGATGGGAGGGGACCTAGGAGAAAGAGAATGATGCCTTGGAAAGCTGGAGGGAGGAGTATCCAGGAAGAGAAAGTGAGCCACAGTATCAAAGTCTACAGAACCTAAGAAGAATGAAGAATGAGAAAAGACCATTGCCTTTGGTGATTAAGACAGTTAGGGGAAGCTTGAGGCTTGGTGGTAGCTAGAGTGCGCCCTAGTGTACACTGCCAGGCTTGGAATCTGGAAGACTCAGCTTACTGAGTTCAAATCCAGCCGCAGACACTTATTGGTTGTGTCACCCTGGCCAAGTCACTTTGCCCTGTTTGCCTCAGTTTCTTCATCTGTAAAATGAGCTGGAGAAACCACTCCAGTATCTTTTCCAAAAAAATGTCAGATGGGGTTATGAGGAGTAAGACCTGCCTGGAACAATTGAGCACCAGCCCCAAGGTTCAGCCTCCTGGCGGATGGAGCTGTCCTGGCCTGTGAGATGCCACCAGGCAGAATGCTGGGAGGCTTTTGGACAGGTGCAGGTGCCCATTGGAGTCAGGTGATGGGAGTGGTCTTGTCACCAGGGCAGCCCAGGCCTAGAGATGGTCTTAGGGCCAGGTCCAGCTGGGGTAGAAGATGGGCAGCAGCGGCCTGGGGGAGCCCATAGGGCTGCTAGCTCTGTTTGCCTTTCTAAGGTTCCTTAGCCCTTAGCACAGCCCCTGCCATACAGAAGGCACTTAATAAATGCACCCTGATTTGCTGAGTAGAGAAAGGACCTTCTGATAGTGGAGCCAGAAATGTGTCCTCCACCATCCAGGGACGCAGCCTTCCTTTGGGTGTGTCTAGCCAGCCACAGCATCCAGAAAGGAGGGCTGGGTTCCAGGTGGCTTCCTACAGTGGGCACGTTCTCTGAGCCCTTCCCTTTGGGTGGGCAGGAAGTCGAGGAGCTGGGGGAGCTGTCAGGAGTGGCCCGTCTTTCTAAGCTCCATCTTCAGCTCCCATTGGAAAGTCCCCTTGGTGAACTACTCAGGGCCAGAAGAGCATTCCAAGCAAGGGGGACACTGAGACTCTCATCAGGCCTGGTAGTATGGAGTGGGTCTCTGTGCACACACACGTATGTTTGCCTTTGTACACCGTGTGTGCACATGTGTGTGCACATGGGAGTACATGCATGTGTGAGTTATATGTGCTCAGGTACAAGCATTGTGTGAGTGGCTCCGCTGTGAGTACGTGTGTGCACACGTGTGTGCGTGTATACATAGTCTAATTTCCTTCCAGTAGCTGTTTGTGGGTTTCTTGGGGTCCCATGGAGCTTTGGACACAGGTGTTTCCCCCTCCTGTTTTGTTTTTCTCCCTCAGAGTGGGCTGTGTCTGAGGCCCAGGGTCCTTAGGGTACCTCAGAGGCCACCTTGTCCCTCCTTCTCCTTTGCAAATCAGTCGACTGGTGAGCATTCATTAAGTGCCCACTCTATGCCAGGCACCATACTAACCAGTGGGAATACAGAGACAAAAGGAGATTTGATTCTCTGGGCGCTTCTAGACCCAGTGACCTCGCCCCCGGCTGCCTTCTCTGCTTCCCTTCAGGCTCAGCTGCATCTGCCCCACCTGGGCCCTTGAGCTGAGCCTTCTCTCTCGGCTTCCTTCCAGACTCGGGCAAACCCCAGAACCTCTACCTTTGTCTGCTTTGCCTAACTTGAGAGGGTCAGACTGGCCCAGCTCCTGGGCAGATCCCAGAGGGAGAACTGGGGCTTTCACAGTCCTGGCTGCCCCTGGGAACCCTGGGCCCAGCCCCTCTGACCTCAGCAGCATGACCATGGCACAGGGTCCTCTCCCTGACCATCAGGGGGGCCGCCCTGCTCCACACCCCTGCACTAATGTGGTCCCTCTTGTCTTCCAGAGAGCTTCTCTCCAGTGATGCCATGAAGGAGTATAACCGGGCGCGTGTCTACCTGGATGAGAACTACAAATCCCAGGAGCATTTCACGGTGAGTCATCTTGCATTTTCTTCTGGGCCTGGGTCTGCCCAAGGACACTGTGGGAGTGGGACGGGCAGGGAGTCTGAGGATGGCCCCTGGACCCCTACCTCCGGTAGCTGCTGCTCCGCCCTAGGTAGATGGGGCCAGGTTGCTGTTGGCAGCTGTGGAAGCTGGGGATTCACCCGCCACATACACACACATATACAGCGTGTCTGGAAGCCTGTGGCCTGAGGGAGGCCTGATAGTGTTCCATAGAGTGAAGCCATTTCTGCACCCTGCTCCCACCTGTCTTGACTCTCCTGCTGGACCTGGAGTCAGCGAGACCCAGGTTCAAATCCTTCCTCAGACATTTAGAGCTGTGTGACCTTGGACACATGGTATAACCTCTCCTGCCTCAGGTGCCTCAGGTTCCTCAGCTGTGAAATGAAGGAGGTGGCCTCAGTGGCCTCTAAGGATGTATCTCAGGGTCAATTCCAGATCTTTTGGTTCTGAGGGAGTCAGTCATGGGGAGAGGGGCTAGTACAGAGGAAGCCCCAGAGGTGGCCTGGCAGCACCGTGTCATTGCCCCAGCTACAGGGGCACCTGTAAAAGCAGATCTTGTTGAGAAAGTACAAATGTCGGAAGGGAATTAAATGCAGTTTTACATGTAGGTGATGGGGGTGGATGGACAGGCAGATGAAGCCGGGACGGTGTGGTTTGGGGCCCCTTCCTCGGAGCTCCTACCTCAGGGCTCCTGCCTTGGCCCCTCCCTTACTGTGGCAGGGCTGGAGTCCAGCAGAGGGCTCACAGCCTCTTGACAGATTTGGGCCCACAGAGCGGGCTGGCTCTGGGCCAGGGTGACCTTGGAGAGGCTGGTGGAGATGTGTGGGTCGCTGCCCAGGTTGAGTTGCGGTGCCTGCTATTGAGGTGGGCTCCTGCTGGCAGCAGGGCTTTGGGGAGGTCTGAGGGCACGTGCCCTTTGCTGGCAGGGGAGCCTGTGGTCCAGGAGTCCAGGACTGATGGCTTTGCTTCTCCGCTGCCCTTCCTTCATGCAATACTTATTGCCCTGTGGAAGCCTGAGGGACTGGAAGCAGACCCTGTGGTGCTGGATACATGAGGGGAAACCGAGGCTGATTTCATGTCCACAGGTGGGACCACCCCCCTTTTCAAAAGGATTTCGGCTCCCCTGCCCCATTGCCACTAGGATAAATTCTCCCCCTCCCGCTTTATGCCCCCTCCATACTGCTTAAGCAGGTCCCTTTGGCTAGTCCCAGGATGTACCATTTCACCTCCCAGCCCAGCATCTGGACCCAACCTGGTATCTGGGACCAGCCTGGGCATCCTAACCTGGCATCCAGGCCCAGCTCAGGCACTGCCTCCTACATGAAGCTTTTGGCGATTGCCCAGCTCTCAGCCCTGCCCCTCAATGGTCTCGGCTGGGAACTGAGAGGCTGGATTTTAGGCACTGTCCAGGATGGAGCCATGTGTGGCCTGTTATCAAACATTTATTAAACAAGAGATTCCTTCTGCTTGCCAGGGGGTCTTCTTCAGCCTGATCACCAGGGAGCTTTTGACCTGACCCAGTAACATGGGTTGAGAGGAGCCCACAAAGGGCTCCCTTTGGTGTTCTACAGTCCCACTCAGGGTATCATCCCAGGGTGGGGGCTCCCTTCAGATCCCACCCAGGATAATGTGCCTGCACCTCCCTCCTCCCGGGTCACTATGGTGCCTCCTCCAGGTGCCCAGGATGGGAGTCCCCTCCAAGTATTGGCATGCCAGGTCCTGGCTTTAGGACAGTGATGGGCATCCCTGGAAGTTTGGGATCAGCTGCAGGCTGGGAGAGCCATGCTTCAAAGGCATCCAGCCCCAGTAGAACATCCTGACCGGTGGGCATCTAGCTGTTTGGAGCCCTCTGGGGGGTGGGAAACTCACCCCCTCATGCATTGCCCTCACACTTCCTGTGGCCTCACCCTTCTTGCAGAGAACTATCAGCTTCATGCTGTCTTTTTGACCCACACTCAGTGGATACCCTTCTTCCTCAGTTTCCCTCCTAGATCAACACAGCTGTCTGTATGGCTTCCGAGGTCTGCTCTGTCCCCTCCTGAGCTCTACCCAGCCTTAGCCTTGTGGCCCATTGTCCTGGCCCCGGGACTCTAGCTTGTAAAATACACCTTCTCTTGGGCTCAGCCTTGACGTGTCCTTGCCCAGTGACAGTGAGCTGGCATGGGACAGAGGTGTGAAGGTGGGCATGGGAGGGCAGGGGGACGGCAGTCCATTGGTCTGGTCTGTCGACTCTACTGTGCCTTTCCCTGCAGAAACCACCTGAAAACAAGCTGAGAGTGGTTGCTCTAACAAAAGGCTGGGCTCAGGGGGAACTGATGAGTTAAGCCTGATGGATTAATGGCATCTGAGCAATGTTTTTAGCTGAGTCTGTTTCAGGTAATTGGCCATTAATTGAAAAGGGAAATTGAATTGGCTTTATTGCATCCATCGGGGCTCTCCTGGTGATTCAGGGAGGCTGCCGCAGCCCAAGACAGACGGCCTGGCAGCTTGGGGCTGAGCACATTGGAAGAGAAAGGAAGAAGGAAGAGAGAGAGGCCTGGGGCGCCTCAGGTCACTCTCTGGCAGCTGAGCTGCGCTTTCACCAGGAGATGGAGCCAGAGGCATGTGGAGGAAACCCCTCCTGGGCCTGAGGATGGTCCAACATCCAGCTGCAGGCATCATCAAGAGAAGCAGGTTCACGAGAGGGTGCTGGCTTTGGGCCAGGGCTGGGGCCTGGGTGGGTGGCTCCACGTTGGAAGGGCTCACACGTCCTAATGGCCCCCGTGCTGACACCTCAGAGGGACCAAGGACCCGAAACCCCTGGAGATAACGGTGGAAATTAGAGCAGAACTGACCCAGCCCTGGGGCAGAGACAGGGCTCTGTAGGGGCCCCAGTGGCCAGGAGAGAAGAGGGCCTAGAGACCACAGGGTGGGCAAGGAGGAGGCCCCATCTACCTGCCCCTCCCCAGTAAATGCGGCACCTCAGGCCCCGCCGGGCTGCGTTCAGCCTGGCTCCCCACTCCCTCCCAGCTGTTCTCCTGCTGTATACAGACAACTGACACTTGTCCAGCTGCCCCCTCGGGAGCTTGGCCTGTTAATCCTGGGGTTAACCTGGGGGTGCGTGTAGGTGCTTCATTCATGTTGGCTGAATGGGGGAGGGGGCTGCCTTTCTTGATGTCCCTGAGGGCTGTTTGCAATTTAGTGCCTCAGTCTTCCCTGGAGGACTTGACCCTTTCATTTCTAACACAGGCCCTGTGGGGTGATTAGTGAAGCCACCCTCCTGTTTTCTGCAGCTCTCCTCTGGGTCCTGAGTTCTAATGGTGCATGCATACCAAGTTCTTTGCTACATGCTGGGGATTCAGCAACACAGAGAAGCCAGCCCGGCCTCAGGAAGCTTGTATTCTCTCTGGGGAGCTGTGCAGAAAGTGGACCAGAGAGTGTCCAAATCAGCACCTTCCCCAAGGGGTGGGACAGGCCCTGGCAGCTGAGAGCTAAGCCGACCCCTCCACGGGCTTTCTGAAGGCTTCCCCATGCCAGGCTAAGCTGACCCCTCCATGGGTGTGCCAGGCACTGTGCCAAACCCTGGGGGTGTTTCCCTCATGTGAGTGACTGGGAGAGCTGCCCTCCCATGTGGCTGACTTGTGGCTCCTTTGGTTTCCTGTCTCGGAAGCTTTTTTTTGGCTCATTAATTACGTGCTGGCTTCTTGGGTGTCCTTCACCTTTTTCATAGAGACAGTTCATTGTATGGCACCGTTCTCTCTGGCCGCCTTCCTTCCAGTGTCCAGTCTGAGCTGGCCCCTTCAGGCTGTAGCCTCCTCAGGGCTGTGGGAGCCCAGCACCCTCTGCCTCCCTCTTCACCTGAACCCTCTCCCTGCCATCAGGGAAGTCTGACCCAGCCGCTCCCACTGAAGATGGGAGGAGGAGGCTCGCCTTTTGGGTTGCTCTTGTACTTTTATTAGAAGCAAATCCCCATGGGTTTCCAAGGTCAGTTTTACTACCTTTGAGAGTCAGACATGGGTGCTGGGAGCAGTCCTCTCTGCCCCTGTGGCTTTCCATGTAAATGAGAGCTGTGGACAGAGGTCCTTATTTGCCTCCCAACATCCTCTTAGCTTTTCTTCACACTCACTTTGAAGGTGATCTGCACCAAATATGCGTCAGGCCCTCACTGTTCCTGCAGAGTGGTGCCTGTTCAGTCTGAGGTGTGCCTGTTCACACCAACCATGACTGCCCATGCTGGCTGTGCCTGTTCTCACCAGCCTGTCCTGCTCACACCAACTGTGCCTGCTCACACCAGCCTCTCCTGTTCACACTAGCCATGCCTGTTTACACTGGCCATATGATGAGGAGGCTTGGCTTGCTGCATATGTCTTCCATGTCCTTTTTTTTTTTAATGAACAATTTTTATTGAAGATTTTCAACATTTTTTAAAATGTTGGTATGCACCACAACGGGGGTTTCCCTGGGCTTACCACAAAGGCACAGTCCTTTCTCCTTGTGGTCCAGATTTCCCTTTTCCTACCTGTACATCCTCTCCTTGCAATCACACAGCACAGTCTCCTGCCTGTGAGATTCCAGTTTTGTCATTGGGTAGAACTAGTGAGTACTTTTCCCATTTATAGTGTGAATTTGCAGCAAGGCTTTGAGGCCAGAGTGGTGTCATATGTTGTAGAGTTTATACATTGTATGCATTTAATGGACAGAATTAAATACACTCCATTGGTTCCTGAAAATTGGGGATATTTCCCTCCTTCCCCAAATTTCCCTGAGATCCTGTGATGTCTTCCACTAACATAAGGGGATGATGGAAGTATATGTGATAAAAGTGTAGGTGATGAGCTCTGCTGGTGGGGCAAAGGAGGAACTGGCCTCTTGAGTCTTAATGAAAAGTCTGTCTTTGAATCAGGAGACTGTAGTGGACACCGAAGGTGTGCAGGGTCTGCTTTTAAATATCTCCATAAACAAAACCTGGACCAAAAGAGAGCCCCCACAGACTCACATGCCTGAGGCCAGTGTCCACTTGTCACATTCATTTGAAGAATTTCCGAGAAAGCCACTAACAGGTACGACCAGTCTCTCTCTGCGGGTCCTCTACATAGACAGCCATATTATTCCACAAAAAAGTTTTATTTTTAAAATTTAAATTTAAACCCAATTCTTGCTGCCCAACTTTCATCCAAGAGGCTACCAAGCTCCTGATTAGGAGCACTCTTTGGAGTCAGCATATCCCCATCTAGTAGTGATGCACTGACATGCCAAATCCAATGCTGCTACGCTACTATAAGGCCCCAGTCTTGGAGGGTTTGAGAGAAACGACAGCAAACACGCAGTATTCTTTGTCCTTCCTTTCTCTGACTGGACGCAAGTCAAGGAGAAAAGATTCACCACCTGGTTTGTGCTCAGGCCCTGCCTAGCTCATGCTTCATACAGAGAAGCAATTTCTTGTATTGAGAAGCTTCATTGTGAGACTTGGGATATAATGATTCCAAAAGTTTCCTCGGCTCCTCCTGAGTCTAAAGTCCATGACCATAGGGCAGGTGAATCGGCCTCAGGTATGGGGTCTGATAACGCAGGTCTGTTTCCTTTCTTGCTGCACATTCATCTGTACATTGTTCAGGAAGAGTGGTTTTTCTGGAACAACACTTTGGCTTCATTTGTAAGGTCCTGCTTTTCTCTAATGGCGGCCTCCACCTGCCCCGATGCTGCCTCCCACCTCCTCACAAGCCTGTTGCTGTGATCATACTGTCTCCATCATACCTGCCCTCCCCCACCCCCAGCCACAGTGCAAAGGAGGGGAGGAGGGAGTGCCAAGAGTCCTGGTGCCTTCCATGCACTTTCTCAAGACCCCTTTCAGATTTCTGCACAGGACTTGGGCCCTTTCTTGGTGCTGCTTAGTCCTTTAAAAAAAGGTCCCAGATAGTTACTTTCTCCCCTAAAATTTAAAATTTAATATATTCATACTATACACACACATATATATTTACATTTCTGTTAATTTCTTTTTTGTTTTTGGCATTCAGTTCCACAAGTTTTTTGAGTTTTCAATTCTTTCCCCCTCCCTCCTCTCCCCCTGCCCCAATATGGCATGCAGTCTGATATAGGCTCCACAGATACATTCACATTAGACAGATTTTCATGTTAGTCATGTTGTAAAGGATGGAATGAACCCCGAGCAAGAAGAAGCAAAACAAGACCAAAAAGAGAGAGAGCAATTAGTCTGCTTCAGTCTGCATTCAGACTCCAGAATTCTTTCTTCGGATGTGGACAGCATTTCTATCATGAACCTGTTGGAGTTGAAACCTAATGTCAAAAAACCCCAACAAGATCTTATACACATACACATACATATGCACATACACACATACACATATACAAAACAAATTCATCATTTCAGTTGTAATTCCCATTCTGTTGATGACTTTTTAGTTCATAATTTAAATTCTTAAAAGATAAAGTAAATGCTCCCAGATGAATTCCCTGCGTCTCCACCGGGCTCTCTGGCCGGCAGACCCTTTTCGGCTCCTTCTGAGTTGTTGGCCTCAGTGTCTTTAGGTTGGGATTCTTCCTGTCATCCCTCGCAGGCTGATTGAGTTCTCGCTTTTCTGCCGGCCTTGCTCTAGGGCCTTGGACGTCCACTCTCCCAGAGTCTAGGCTATGGGTTGGACTGCATGTGCCCAGCTTTCCTTTCCTCTTTTACAGACTCTCCAATGGAAGGGGCTTTTCTCCCAGGCTCCCATCCTTTCTTCTCCGGTTATAGTCACTGTCATCATCGTCCTGTGACGTTACATGTATGTGACAATGTAAACATTAGTATCACATGGCATAAGTATAAACAGAATTGTATCTGTAATACCATGCGCTGTAACAAGTGTAACCACAGAGATTATCATTGTAATTTTTAAAGTGCGCTTGGTGGGTTTGGAGCCGGAAGGGCCTTTCAGGATCGTCTGGTCTGGAGCGCGTGTCACTTTGCATTCTGACGACTGTATTTCAACACACTTGGCTTCCTTTGGAAGCTGGTGTTTTCTGTTTTGTGCATTAAAAATGTGATTCTGAGAAGGGGCCCTCGGGCGTCCCCAGCGTGCTGCTCAAGGGGTCCAGGCCACAAAAAGGTAAAGAATCTCCAGCCTTGTCTAAGCTCTGGCTGTCGCAGAAATGGTGGCTGGGAGAGCAGCCACGCCGCTCCGGAGCAGGCTGGTCCAGCCACCTGTTCTGTGCCTCATCGCCTGCTTGTCTGAGCCCTTGCTGGCCGATGGCCAATGGCCAATGGCCGTCTCTCCTCTGTGCACTCGCCGTTCATTCCTGCGCTGTAAGGAGAGGCCTAGGAAGGAAAATCCCACCTGGAGGCATCCTCTTAATGTTTTCTGTCATATAACTGGGCAAAATAGTGCTAATAATTTTCCTTTTTTCCTTCTTCATTTGTCACACATTAGCCTTTTTTATGTACGATATTAGCAGTTTGATTTTCTTCTCTTTGGAAGGGCATTTGGAGGATAGAATCCACTTAGCCAGCAGTCTTTTAGGCCCCCCCGCCCACCAAACACAGCCCTCCTAGACTGATCATTTCATGTTCTGAATTCTGTCGATCTCTTCCTTGATTTTCAGAATCTGTTTTCATGCTGAGGCTTTTTATTTTTTATTTTTGCTTTTCTGCTCTCCTGTTGCATTTCTGTTCTTCCTCTCATTTGTTTGTGAAGGATTGTATTTAGAGAGAGAGTTTTCTCCTAAGCACTGCTTTGGCTAAATTCCAAAAGGCTTAATATTTTGCAAACTCTTGTCATTTTCTCTCAGGGAAGTATCTTCTTTCTAGGCTTGTCTGGGTCTGGAAGGGGGTCGCTGGCCATTGCTTTCTTGCTGTGATGCGGCAGCGTGCCTCTGCTGAGCATCGCAGGGCGGGTCGAGAGGAGGGAACAAGCAGGCCTTTTCCCGTGTCAGGCTGTGCTGAGGGCTTGGTAGTGTCTCATGTCCTCCTTTGGATGGCGTTTCCTTCTCTGTGGTGTCTCTGAAGCTTTCCTGTGCTTATCTCTTCATACCAAGTCTTTTTTTCCCTGTCTTATTTGAAATTCATTGTTAAAGCTTCCCAGAAGTTCTGTTTTCTTTCATGCCCATCCCCTGGCTAAATCCTTGGGAATATCTTCACTTGCCAGGGCCCCCTCAGTCAGGTGTGGATAAGTCAGACCTCTGTCTGTCCCTGATGCCTCGTTCTCTGCTTGCAGTCTGGCCTTATGGGATTTCAGGGTTTCTGGCTGCCATCCTAGTTCTGCTGCTGCCTCCTTGAAGCCTCCTCTGATCTCCGTGGTCGTGACTGCTCTCTTCCTCTTCCAACTCCTTGGGATGACTTTCTCTTGTTCACCTCTCCCTGAAGTTCAGAGATGCTCTGGGAGGATGGGGATGACCTTCTTTAGGTCTCCTTATGCCCTAGCAGGGCAGAATGCTTCAGATGGGGGGAGGCATTGAATAAATATTTATGGAAATTCAGTTGCCTTGGAATGGACCTTACAGATGATAATGTTCCAGTGGTTCATGTTACAGGAGCATCGACAGAGGCCCAGAAGGGACAGGAAGTGGCAAAGGCGCTGATTAAGCACCTAGTCATCCGTCAGCATTTGCTGAGCACCCTCTGAGTGCTAGGCCCTGTGCTAAGCCCTGAGGATGCAGAGAGAGGGAGAAGACAGTTCCTGCCCCAAGGGGCGCACAGTCTAATGGGGGAGGGGGCAGTATGCACACAAAAATAGGCAAAGCAAGCATGTATCGGATAAATAGGAGGGAATTCACAGAGGGAAGGCCCTGGCCTGAGGAGGGGCTGGGGAAGACTCCCTGCAGGGCAGGCACAGGGATGATCGTAATCACTGGAAGGACCTGGGGAGGGAGGAGGGAGTGTTCCCAGCTTGGGGCATGACCAGAGAGATGCCCAGGGCTGGGAGAGGGAGGGTCTTGTCCATAGGATGATTGGGAGGCCAGGGGCACTGGAGCAAAGAGAACATGTTGGGAATAAGGTGTAAGAAGCCTGGAAAGGGAGAAGGGGGCTGGACGGTGATGGGTGTTAGTGCTAAACAGAGCACTTTGTATTTGATCCTGGGGGCAGTAGGGAGCCAGTGGAATTTAATGGGGAGGGGGTGATATGGTCAGACTTGTGCTTTAGGACAATCATTTCAGTGGCTGAATGGAGGATGGACTGAATGGGGGAGAGACCTGAGGCAGGTAGACCCAGTGGCTACTGTAATGGTCCAAGGGTGAATCGAAGAGGGCCTGGACCAGGGAGGGAGTGGCATTAGATGTGTCCAAGAGATGTTACAAAGGTGACATTGACAGACCTTGGCACCATATTGGATCTGAGGGCTAGAGATGGCGTGGAGTCCAGGACGATGCCTAGGTGGGAATGCCGAGGGATAGAGGCGTGGGGTGCCCTCTGTGCTAATGGTGAAGGTGGGAAGAGGGGTTGGCTTGGGGACCAAGATCATCAGGTCTCTTCAGATGTGTGGACTTACTTAGAGGTGAGAACAAGGCAGGTCTTCTCATCTTCCCAGCTTCCTCCTACGCATGCTGCCTCAGGAGGGCATGCTGGTCACTAAATCAAATGCTCCCTGTGGCTTTATTTCTCTCCAGTTTAACAGTGACCAGAAACTGAAACGCACACGAATCAATAGGCCACATCAACCCCTTTTAAGGATGCTTTATGATGGCTGTAAAATCAGATACAGCCCCAGGCTGTGGGCAGCACATCTCAGAGCTCCCTCCTCACCAGCCAGCTCTTAGCAGAGAGCAAACAGAGATGCCAGAGATGTCCACAGTGGCCCGGACACAGAGGCCTGGATGTGGAGGCCCGGTTCTGGTGGACCGAAGCTGACGCCCACTAGCCATTGGCCTCTTCTTCCTCTCCAAATATTGCTTTAGTCTGGGCCGTCTGGTGGATGGTAAGATACCAGCTCATTTCCTTCAGTGAGGTTGGTTAGTCCTTGAAACCCAGAACTTTCTTTGTTGGTTTTGGGGGCTCCTGGTCTGTGATCCCTATCACTGCCAGGGAGTTAGGCTGTCCCAGAAGGTCCTGTTGAAGATGCAGCCTCCTCTGACCTTGGAGGCTAGAGACGCCACAGCCAGCTCATTTGGGGATGCTGTGCCCAAGACCTGGCCCTGCCCCCAAGGGGAAGCCCCACAGTCACAAGAGGACACTGATCCAGCCCTTGAAGCCTCAGGACCCTCCTCCATGTCTCCTCCTCCACAATTTCTCCCTGAGACCCTGAGCAGAGAAGCTTGTGGGACACATTGAGCTGGGGAGAGAAGCAGGGGCTCTCCTCACTGCCTTTTGGCACTGTTGGTGTATAATGATGCCTTAGGATTGGCAGCTTTCTTGGGGCTCGACTGTGTCCTTTCAGCCGCTTGCCTCATGGATTTGAGGTGTGGCCCACCAAACAGCATTGCGTCATTTGTCTTGGTGTGACCCATAGGGGAGGGGGGCTGGATTCTAGATTCCCTGTCCCATCCTTCCACCTACAGGAAGGAGCCTCAGTTAATTCTGGGGTCCTGGAGCTGAGGCAGAAGCAAAGATGGTCCTTCCTCAGGGGCTTACCTAGTTATGGCCAGAGATAACCTTGGAGAATCTCACTTGGAGAAACCATGGGGGGTTCAGCACAGGTGGGCCTGATGCTTGGGGTTGGTCCTGAGGAGTCACCTTGTCCACATCCGCCAGACATGTACGCGCATGTGTGGGCACACATACGTGCACACACACACACACACACACACACATACTCCTATGGTTTATTTTTAATTGTTAAGAAAGCTAGCATAGGAAGGAGGTAGCTTGATCCTGTCCCATGTCTCTTCCTCACTTACTTCCTATTTCATGGCCAGCCCATGTACCAGACCTAGGGCTCTCTCCTTGCCCAATGGTATGAGGCCCTGCAGAAACCACCCTCTCATTTCTTTCCGGCCCCATGTGGGCTCAGTTCTTTCTGGAGAAGGCAGGGCCTTGCTCAAAGATTCTTCAGTTCCTACAGACACCTAGGTCATGGTGAGTTGTCTTCTTCTCCCAAGGCCCCTTCTGGATGGTCCTTTGGGCCCCTGAAGCCTGGACATGGCAGCAGAATCTTTGGTACCTGGCCTCTGCCTGCCCCAGCTTGATCTCAGTAGCAGGCATTAAACGTTGCCTGAGGCTTCCCATTGGACCAGTGGGGAGATGGAGCAGAGATGAGCGGAGCGCAAGCCCACTTAGCCTCACACTCCTGGCTGCTTGACCCAAGGCTGTTGGCAGCTCCTCCCACACCATGGACAGCTTAGTTGGCAGGGTGAGGGTGGGTCAGATGCCCATCTCTGTGGGCTGGCTGCCTCTTCAGCTCCTCCCGAAGAGCTCCCAAGGCCTGCTGTGACCCAGGCCCCTTGGACACAGAGTTAGTGTCCCTCCTTCATTTTCGAGGCTTTCCAGCAGTCTATTGATCAGCCTCTCCAGCAGCACAGAAATAATGTGTCTAATTTAACTGGCCACATAGAGGAGTATGGAAAAAGCATTACTTATCCCTTGAAAGGCCCAGGACGTCAATAGAGGACATAACGTTAACGACTTTCCTATACACCGCCTTCGAAAATGGCTAAATGAGGAAGAAATTACAAATTTATTTTCGTATAATTTCCGCAGTTGTCTTGTTTTACTGCGGCAGTAAAGCAGAAGCTGCAATATGCCAGTCGGAGAGCTCTTTCCCCAGCATTTGTCTGCCCTGGGCAGTGCGGGAAGACGAGCAGAAGGGGCCTGTTCCCCAGTGGGAGCCCCGTGTGGCATGCCAAATCGTGACTCCTTGTTGGGATCAGGTAGGCGCTTGTTTCTGAGTCTGAGCCGACAGAGGGGTCTGTCTCACTTGGCTTGCCCAGAGGAGGCTTTGTGTGAGCTGGCACAGGCTGCGGCCTGGTACAGGGCTGTGGGCCCTGAGTAGGGTGGGGCAGGGACCTGTGATCTCCCAGAGCTCTAGGGTGAACGGCAGCCCTGCCCCTCTCCTCCCTCTGCCCACCCGGTAGCCATTCTGGGTGAGGGCCCAGATACCCCAACTAGTTCTCAAGGTGGCGCTTGGTGGTACTGACGCTGTGCTGGACGTGTTCCTCCCTTTCTTTGTGGCCCTTGCGTTTGCCCGTGACTGCCCTTTGCAGATGTGCATCTCTGAGGCCAGGCTCACTGGGAGCAGGGTGTCTAGTGTAGTTCTGGGCACACAAAGGGGAGGTATTCACTTGCCTTGTTAGGGAAAGTCCCAGGGTGTAGGTGTGCCTACCTATCACTGCCTTTCTCATTCAGCACCCTGGACGGAACACCAGTAACGCAAGGGAGATGCATCCTGAATCTGCAAACAGCAAACCAAAACCAAATCCCCCAGCTCGGTCTCTGAGTGTGGCGTTGTCCCCTTCAAAGTGGGTGTTAGGGGCTTCCTTTCCTTAGGGAAGTGGCCTCTTCTGGCTCTTCTCACTCTACCTGGTAAAAATTCTGTGAGCCATGGAATAGTGGCAGAAACCCATTTTATAAAAGGGTATGTTGAGGCCCATTTGCTTCCAAGGGGAAAGTTTGTGTCAAAGTCACAATTTGAATCCAGGTTTTCTTAGTCTAGTTCCAGCACCTGATCTACTATGGTGGGTTCACTCTGAATGAATGTCCAGTAACTTTGGAGTCCCCACCGAGTCTCCAGAGTAGAATCTGAACTGGCCAGCTGGGTGTGTGGTTCCGATTAAGGTCTGCCATGTTGAACTTTGAATGGATTGTATGAAACCTCAGCAGTTCCGGGTGAGATTTAGGCAGCTTGACTGGGTCTCTCCCGAAAGGACGTGAAAGTCTAGTGGCCTTGCAACAAGTCACACCAGCAGGCTTGTTCAGAGTGACCACTGTGGGCCTGGCACTAGTGATACAAGTCTGTGGGCTAGACTCGCTTCCTTGGATGTCAGAGAGATGTGGAGAGGTGAAATCCCAGAGCAGGCATGGCCCAGGATAGGTGGACTTTATTCCAGAGCATGGGGTGGGTCGGTCACCAGAATGGGTTTAGACGATGGACTTGAGTGAGGAAAATCTGGGACAGGATGAGGGCAGGTATGGGGGGGTGCAGTATTGATGGAGGGACACACAGACATGATTTTGGCATCAAAGGGTCCTGAAGAGGCCCCAGGTGGAAAGAGGCAGCAGGTGAGGATTGCAGGAAACATCTCAGACACACACATGCACACACACACATACATGTATGCACATGCATACGCACACACATGGGCACACGTGCACGCACAGACACGCACACCAGCAAACTATGCCTCACCTCACCTTAGTCACAGTTTCATCCTGTTAGAAATAGCAGGAGTTTTTATCAGTGCAGGATGTGCTAGAGTTGGCCACTCTCGTGGAAATGCTGCCTTTTGGGAGAAGTGGTCACTCTGTCCTTCAGGATGAGGTAGAGGAGAGAGAGCAGGCATGGTTTGATGTGCAACCTAGATTCGGAACACCCTTCAAAGATTCCAAGAGAGGCTGCCCCAGATCTCATGGCTTCAGCGGAGGAGCTCCTCCCAGATAATCTCAGGAATGAGATCTGAAGGAGTTGACAGAAGAAGGCAGTGGGATAAAGAGCCCAGACTTTGTCGGTTGGAAGTGTGATGCAGGGTGCTGAAGGTAATAGCAGAGGCGGGCTCCCTTCTCCAGGTGATTACCCTTGGCTGCTGACTTCCCCACCCCCATGGTGCCAGGGACGCTAATGCACAGAATGAGCTGAGGCTCCAGGAGAGTCAAGGACGACACAGGGAGAAGAAGAGAGTGGATCCCTGTGTGGGCTCAGTGCAGCAGCATCCATTAACATCCTACTGAAGACAGGGCTCTTCGGTTCTTAAAATGGGTTGTTTCTGCCAAGAAGAAAGGCTTTGGACTGGGAAGGTTAGAACCTGAATGACTGTCTCTGGAGAGACAGAGACAGGGAGGGAGAGAGAGGGAGAGAGACAGAGACAGAGAGAGGATAGTTGGTTGCTCACTCAGCAGTGAGATGGGAGAGCCCTGAGCTGCACCTGGAGGATGCCAGTCCTTTGGCCCATGTGCTCATTCTCCTCAGTCATGTGACAGCTCTTCGAGTCCTCATTCAGGCTATTTGAATGATTGTGGACAGTGGAACACTTGCCGCTGGACTGGAGAAGAGAACAAATTGTCCTGATTGTCAAAAAGCAGGAGAATGGAGTCTGCAAACTGTGAGCCAGTGAACTGACTGCCCCCTGGAACATTCTAGAAGACAGTATTAAACAGTAGGGGAATGTGGAGACGAGGGAGCAAGGACTCTGGGAGCTGGCTCCTGCCTCTCCCCCTCGCCTCCGAATTTCTCTTCTGGCAGAGTCACAGGGAGATTGCACTGAGGCATGTGTTCCCTTAGTGAAGCCTTTGGTGGCCTGTCTCCTGCTGCTCTTGTGGAAAACACTGGACGGCCTGTAGTCGAGGAGACAACCAAAGAGTGTCTGTTGATGGTTTGAGGTCAGTTGAACAGGTCTCTGGTGAAGGGCCACAGGGATCTGCACTGGCATCTGGACCGCTGGACATTTTCATTATCTGCTTTCATAAAGGCACAGACGGCGTGATTCGTAAGGCGTGAAGCTGGGCTGGCAGAGTTGGGGCCCAAAAAAGATCTTGTCAGTCATTCCTCTGGGCTGAATCCTGCAAGGTGACATTCCCTTGGGGTAAATGGAAGGTCTGGCACTGGGGTCTGGCACAAAATAGCCCTCTTCCCATGCCTGGGATGGAGACCTCGTGAGGTGGTGGCTCAGGGCTGGAGCCAGCGGGGTTGCGACTCCCAGGACCGCCCCAGCAACCCCTCTGTCCTCTGCCCTGCTCAGGCCACATCTGGGGCATTCTGGGCTTTGAGCAACTCTTATGGCCAAGGGGCCGGGACCCCAAGGACAGAGACCGGGCACAGCCCAGAGATGCTCAAGATTGTGGCCATGTGGACCCTGTCTGTGCCAGCAGACATCACCAGGCTCTGTGGGCAAGGCGTTGCTGTTTTATTTTTAAAGGTGAAATTATAGCATTATATTAACTGGAAGAAATGTTTAATAAGCGTCTCATCTGTTGTCATGACTTTTAAGAGAAATTCGTTCATTCAGTTAAACACTTATAGAGTACTTACTGTGTGCCAAGCACCATGAGGAGTGCTTGGGGTGCAGAGGGAGGTGGAAGGAGGATGGTTCCTGCCCTTGGGGAGCCTGCAGTCTGATAGGGACTCAGCCAGAAGGCTGGGGGAGGGGCTTCCTGTAGAAGGAGTGAGTTAGCCATGCCTGGGAGGAAGCAGGAGATGCCTCCCAATGACACAGAGACACAAGTGGTTTTCCTGCATATCTGGAGTAACAGACAGATGGTGATG
>CM053598.1:1024905-1066240 GCA_028646575.1 Pseudocheirus occidentalis | reverse complement strand
TAGAAAGCAGGTGAGGTAAGCCAGGGCCCCTTCCCTGAGGAGGTCATGGTATGAAAGCAGCCAGGGGCTCAGGAGGCAGCTGACCGGCACCCAGGGTACACCACCTGCATCCCTGGGGTCCTGAGTGTGGGCTGCACCACCCTTGGGAAGGCTTTCATTCCCAGTCACTTGTCATGGGCAATCTTATACAGTGACGAATCTGTAACGGACTCGTTGGCAAAGGTCTGGCCCAGTAGCGCTCGGGCGGCCCATATATCAGCCATGGAGACAAGCGTGATTGAGCGTGTGTCAGAACGCAGTGCAAGGGAAACAAATATTCCGGAAGAAATGTGGTGGGGGACTAACTGAAAAATTGTAAAGCCTTTAAAAGTCGCCGGCTTGTTAGCGGCCTCTGACAGGAAATCGCTGGAGCGGCAGGCGGCTGCTTCCCAGCTTTGCCTCCTTGTTCCACACTTGGACCTTTCCTGTAGACCTCCTCCTCGTTCTCCTCCTACTCACCTGCCCTGCAGGGCTGGCCACTGGCCAGTGCCTGCAGGCCACCTGCCTCACACTGCTGGCCGCTGCCTCCAAGCTACCTGCCCCATAGCTCTGGCCACTGGCTCCAGGCTGGCCTTTTTAGATGGCTCAGAACTGCTGGGGTCGTAGGAGTAGAGGGGCACCCTCCTTCATGGGCGCTGCCTTGCAGACCACGTGGGCACTGGTCTCACCCCTGGCAGCTGAAGGACTAAAGAAGAGATTTGGGGTGCATTGCCCTCATGGCCCTGGCCTCTCCCTGTTGTCCTGCCAGGTGCTTCTGTAAACTGCTCACTCACCCCAAACACAGGGAAGCTTGCATTGGGGAGAGAGTCCTGGATTTTAGGAGACAAATATTGGTCCACATCTGTTTAAGCATGATCTCAGACAACCAGTGCTGGTATAGCTCCATGGCTCAGTGAAGTGAGCCTGGGGGGTATCTGCACCCCTCAGTGCACCAAGACTCAGGGAGGTTCTTGGATACAGCTGTCTGACTGGGCAGAGGCTATTGGACTGTGTGACTTCGAGCAAGCAGCCTCTGGGCTGCCCCTTGGGTAAGCATTCAGGGCACTGGTCCAGGGTGAATAGATCTTCCCCCTCCCCCACTTCCACCTCCTGATGGTCATGTTCTAGCATGACCTAGGTGCAGGGACCTCTGGCCCTGGTCTTTTTGCCCCCTTCCCATGTAGGAGAACCAGGGAAAGGGGCTCTGGCCTTAGCTTTGCAGAACCAGAGCTCTGGGGAGATGGCAGCTACCAGACCAGGTCTTGCAGGGGCTGGGCACAAGACGTCTCTTCCTTGGAATAAAACATGGCAGGAAGGCCGGGTGGACTGGGCTGCCCAGCCAAGCCAGACTGGTGGACTTCTCTCCATCTCTTCACCAACTCTGTTGTTGGCTTGTCTCAGGCTGGTGGGACGAGGCAGCGTTTTTGTGCTGACCAGCGCGGCAGCTGCATCCATCCAGGGCCATTTAATAAATGCGAGCTGCTCCTCCAACAATCACAATTATTGAAAGGGTTTTCGAAAGAGAGTGAGCAGGCGGGCCAGCGGGCAAATCCAATCAGGCCATTACGGAGCCTCTCCACCCAAGTTAAGGGCATTTTTTTATGCCGGCCTGTTTTGAGTCTCCTCCCAGTTTTCATCCATTATCACAATAATTGAGTTTGTAGCTGGAATTAAATTTATCAAATTGTGTTATCCTCTTTGGAAATTGGATCGGGATCCTGGCAAGGGGAGCCAGGACTTAATCTGCTTTGCCCCAGCCTCCAGTGGCCGCCGGCCTCAGAATTGAGAAGGCTCAGACGGCTCTCCCTGTCACCCTGGACACCGTGTAATTTCTCCTCAATCCCTTGTACAAATAATGACATTTGAATCGAGCATTAACAGGCTTAATTACTTTAAAATTGTCGTTTTAATTTACACTGATATAGTATTGATCACACAGTCAGAGATTAAGCTGTTCAGCAGAGCGGATGATGGGGAATTAAACATTAACGGGGCCTCGCGGGGCGGAGGGGGCCGCCCAGCCGCGCCAGAAGAGAGATGAGGCCTCCCCGTAATGAACTGGCTACATGCAGGGACATGAATCTTTGGGCTCCGGGAGGAAGGGAAGTAATGGGGCCAGGGAAGCGCTCGCAGGTTATTCATTCGCTGACATGCACCGATTCTCCCCTGATCCCTCCACTCCCCCAACATTTATTTATCCAGCAAATCCACGAGCTGTGACCTTTCTGCTAAGTACATGTGCCGTAAGTCTGTCTGAGGGAAACGTTTCCAGGTGTAACTTTTCCTAAGTATCAGTGATTGTTTCTGATGTGAGAGTAACATCACACAAGGTTATTTAATTTTCCAAACAGACTTCTGTTCCCCGACCTCACATATGCTTATTGTTCAGACTGTATAAACGGATCTGGGCTCAGGGGTGTGGGGGCGCCTGTCTGGAGGCAGGGGGACTAGCTTGTCTGCCCCTCCACAGGGCCATGGGCTACCAGAGAGGCTGGGTTGAGGGGTGTGCAGGGGCCTGTCTGGAAGCAGAGGGACTGCCCTGTCTGTCCCCCACTAGGGCCATGGGCTGCTGGAGAGGCTGGGCTGAGAGGTGTGCAGGAGGCCTGCTGGGGAGAGGCTGGGGAAGACATCTGGCGCCTAAGAAGAGTCCAAGTTTCCTCTGAGCCTCCCCTGGGTCATTATTTGTAAAATGGGGGTGAGGTTGCTCAGAAAACTGACCTGGATGGGGCCAGTGATGAAGGGCTCTGAGAACACAACTGTCTTTTCTGCTCTGCCTATAGAGACCTAAAGGTCACCATGCTCCAGAAGTCTGCGTTCTTCCTAGGGTGGACATGCCCTCCATCAGAGGAGATCCTTGCCCAGCCTTGGTTGGGGTCTCCCATAGACCACCCCTCCCAGCCCAGAGGAGGCCATTCTGGGGGCCTCGTCACTTGCCTTGGGGGCTGCAGACACTGGGGCTTTTGTCCTCCCCCCCTCCACATCCCTCTGATTATATGTTTCATCAGGACCCTCACTTCCTGCCCCCTCAGTGGACCCCAGTGGCTGTCCACCATGCCGTCCTCCATTCCCATCTCTGCCTCTGGAGCATGTGTGGGGCGCAGCATGGAGCAACGGGAGTCGGACAGGGCCTGTCTCTTCATTCCTTTCAGCTGGGGCCCAGCTCTGTGCCCAGCAGCGTGGCCTTCTCTGAGCCCATGGCTCTTGATGACAAATGGGGGCCAGTGATCCGTACATGGGGGTGCTAAGAGGCGCTAAAGTGAGTGTCTTCATGCCAGTGGCCCCTCCGCATGGGTTAGAGAATGCCTCCCTGAGGTCAGCCGGGGATGGAGCCTGCTCAGAGGCCTTGGGGAAGGAAGAGGGACCTGCACTTGGGGGCTGTTGCATTGACTCTGGCTGAACTTCCGGCAAAAGAAAAGGGCCTTGGAAGGATATGTTTGCCCCAAACAGAGGGAGAGCTTTCAGTGGCTTCTCTTACTTTGTCGTAGACTCTGCTCATCACGTGTGTGACTTGTGCCATGTGGCTCCTTGAGCCCAGAGTGAAAGCTGGGTCCAAGCAAGCAGGGAGAAAAGCACAGGCGAGGAGAGGTCGGCATGGGCGAGGAGAAGTGGGCACGAGTATGGGGAGGTGGGCACAGGCGAGGAGAGGCAGGCATGGTTGAGGAGAGGGGGGCATGGGTGTGGGGAGGCAAGCATGGGTGAGGGGAATCGGGTACAGCTGAGGGGAGCTGGGCAAGGTGGGCGAGGCAGGTGAGGTGTCGAGTGAAGGTTAGGTGGGCAGGATGGGCCAGGCTTCCCCTGCGTGGCAGGATATTTGATCTATAGACCCACAGTTAGGACAGTTGTGCAGATGGCCCAGGTTGCATCTGAATGGGCCTCAGGTAATTGTGTAAATGCGGCATCCTTGGCCCTGCATGAGCAGTGCAAATAAGTACTTAGAGGCAGATGCTCATTTGGAGAGGTCTGTTCTCTCCCCTGTGGCTTCAGAGCTGATGGAGCGCCCCCTTTCCCTTTCCCAGCGTGACAGAATGAGTCTTTCTCCTGCGGTGGAGTCGAAACCAGTTTCGGGAAGTGTGTTGGACTTCTTTACCCTTTGCTGATGTAGCATCTGGGCCCAGGGTACAGGAAAGAGCCAGCCTGTATTTCAGATGCTTGGAGCATCTGTGGAGGGCCTGGGATGAAGGCCAGCCTTCTGGGGGAACATTGGAGGCAGGGCTTTCCAGGGGAGTCTGGGCTTTCCAGGGGAGGCTGCTCAGGGCAGGGTTGTGGGAAGGGGATGGTGCACTGCCCAGCATTCAGTGATGGTTGGGAAGGATGTTTGAGGCTGCTATTGGCTGACCCCATGCCAATCCCCGTGTTCGCAAATGGAGGGCCACTCTGTGTGGACAGCTTAAGCTCAGGCCTTAGGGCAGGTCTATGGCAGAGCCAGGCAGGATTCAGGCTTAGGTTTCCTTGGCATCTGCAGGGCATCACTTGTTCCTCCAGGCTGTGGTGTGCCTGTAGGCCTAAGGGCTGCCCTGCTCCACCTGATTCCTGATTCCTGATTCTGAGGGGCTTGGCCTGGGGGTGCTCTGTGTCAGAGGGTGTGCCCTTGCTAGGGTTGTTGAGTGAGGGTCCCCCAGATGAGCCTCAGCTTCCCTTCTGGAGGATCCAGGGGAACCCTAAATGCGCTGCCCAGCTTAGTGCTGAGCCTCCGCCTAGGGGCTGAGGCTCTGCTAGGGACATAGCTCTCCAGCAGGACACGCTGCCCTGTCTAAGCACAGTTTTATAGCTGGAGCCCAGGGTTCCCCATCTCAGGGCCCAGGCTCACACAAGCAGGAAGGCCCTGGGTGCAAATTCGGCTTCTCACTTTGCCTTGCTGTGTGACTGTGAGTGAATCCCTCTCTGGTCCAGGGCATCGTTTCTCCAGCTGTAAACAGAGAGCGCACTGCCTGGGCACTTGCATCTTTGGGCTGTTGGGAGACTCCAGTGAGGTCCTGCCTCTTTTAAAGGCAATTGTGAAAGCTCTAACTGGCCCTGGGCTGCAGGAGGCTGGAGGATGGGTGATGGTGGGCGATGGTGGGGAGCTGCCTTTGACTCTGCCAGCCCCCAGCCTCAGGCTGCTCTTTGGCAACCTGGGGGCAGCAATTCTTACATTCCCTATTTCCAGATTGTTGTAAGAAATTGTTGTGAGTCCTGTCAAACATTTATTAAGTGCCTACCCTGTGGGAAGGGATAAGCATTTATATAGCACCTAGTGTGTGGGATCAGGGATAAGCATTTATAGGGTGCCTGCTGTGCGGGGCACTGTGCTAAGTGTCGAGGATATGAAGAAAAAGAAGCCAGTCTCTCCTGTGGTAGAGCAGGGGCAGGACCAGGACTGGGGGGAGCAGGGCCCCAGCTCAGGGGCACTGGGGAGGCCAGGCTAAGGAGTATAGTGGGTGGGGAGGGAAGCGTTGCTGCTCTGGGTGCCCCCTTTCAGTGGCGTGGGAGGACTCCTGCCACTGGGGGCCTGGGGAGGGGTCCTCATTCACTGTGCGCACCCAAGCTGACACAGTCTCACAGGATGGGGGCGTAGGCCAGCCCAGGAAGGTACCTGGTGGAAAAAGGTAAAGCGCTTTGACTCCCTTCACATACCAGAGAAAGCTGAGGACTACAGAGCGCCCTTGGTGGGGGCTCAGGGAGTGCATTGGTGTGGACGGCTCTTCTGCTGGGCAGGCTCCAGGCCTCCCTGCCTCCTCCTGCTGTCAGCTTTCCAAAAGTACCGAGGGCTGTTGTGTGCCTTCTCCTCTTCAGGCTGATCCAGCCAGAACCTTACATGGATCCCTGCATCCAGCAAGTGCCTACTAATTGCTCATTGGCTGGGAACATCCCTGCTTCTCCTATGGCTCTGTTTGTAGGCCTTTTCAAATCTTGGTCACTCTCTACCACAGCAACATCCACTGGAGCTGAATGCCAGGCTCCAGGGTGGTTTGACCAGGACAGGGCTGTGCCCTCCCTGGTCCTGGGCACAGAGCCTCTCACTAACTCCCATCCTGCACTTGGGGTGTGTGGACACCCTGTGCTCTAGCCCAGGGCACCCTTCCCCTGCTCCCACTGATGCCTTCTCTTCTCCAGTAGCTCATTTCCATGGAACAATCTATAGGGCCTGTCGCTATCCTTCTGGCAATAGGCGCCTCAGTTGCCCGGGCATCCTCAGGGAGCGTGGTCTAGCCTCGTTAGAATGCATCAGGGAGTCACTGCCCTCTCCCGGATGTCACATGCGCCTCTTTTAATAGTCACAATTGCACTGACTATGCACTGTCACTGTCACACTTACAATTTATGTTGAGCTTATGGTCCATTCGGACACTCCAAGCTGTATCTCCTCAGGACATACATGTGTGTGACGTCCTCCCCCCAGGGCTGACCATGGGGTGGTGTGACCTTCTGGTCCAGTCCCTTGTGAGCTGTGTCTGCAGAGCAGGGATCCTTAGCCCGGGGTCTCTCGATAGATCTCGGGGGTCTATGAACATGGCTGATTACAGCTTTGTCTTCACCAGCCTCTCAATAACAAGCTTTCAGACCCTGATTCTGAGCTGGGACCCCAGGCCAGGCCCCAGCACATGCCCCTGGGGAGGGAAAGCCCACGTGAATGACAACAGGCAGGGGTGATTATTCCAGCAAAAGCCCAGACTCAGATCCTCTTCTCTTCAGAGGCAGTAGGCCAGGAAAGTCCAAGTTGGGCTGTCTCTGCCCCTCGGACTTCCCCTGGTGTTGTGGGGGTGGGGCGGGAGACTCTCTCCTCTCTTAGCCTCAAAGTCCTTCTGGCTCCTGGGCTTGAGCTGAAGGAGGCAGGATTGTGCACGGTTGGGGGGGGTGTGTGTCACATGGCAAGGAAGGGTAGTCAGGGGAAATCAGGTGTTGGAGGAGGTAGAAGAGGTGGGCTGAGCAAAGGAGGAGGGGGTGGAGGAACCTGAGCGCTGGGGCCCCTGAACGGAGTATGCCCTGGTTTCCCTGGTTTCGAAGGCCAGGACCAAGCATCTCTCCCATCCCTGCCGAATGCAACCTCCCAGTCTGGGCACAGGCAGACTTCCTGCCAATGGGGTGAGGTCCTGGGCAGGCCCTCCCCAGGACATCTCTCTCTTCTTTCTCTCTCCCTCTCTCCCTCTCCCCCCCCTCCCCCCCCCCCAGTCTCTCTCTCTCTCTCTCTCTCTCTCTCTCTCTCTCTCTCTCTCTCTCTTTCTCTCTCTCTCTCTCTCTCACACGCACACACACACACACTTTTTAGAGCTAGTGTATAGACTGGAGTCAGGAGGCAAGTGGGTAAAAGAGGGTGATCCAGGAGAAAGGGAAGAAGGACTCCTTGGCGCAAGAACACAGTGTGGGGTGGGGTCCCTTTGGAAGAGACAGGACACGGGCAGCCAGCCTGGGCATGGGGAAGTTTGCATGGTGGGTGCCCTCCAGGGCTGCGCCTACCCTTCAGTGCAGGAGGAATTGCAGTGAGACTTCTAAGTTCTCAGGGATGTCTCTGGCCTCAGCAGTCAGTGCCCATAGCTAACAAGTGAAATGAACAGGAGACCAGCCCTGGGGAGGGGGAGGGGTCTTCAGGACAGGGTTCAAGTTCTGTCTGACCCCTGACACTGCCCATTCTGGGACTCTGGCCCAGGAAGAGCTCTGTCCATGGACCAAACTTGGTGTTTTAGGAAGGGCCCTGAGGGGCCACTCTGGGTACAGGGCAGAGAATCTAGGAAGGTGGTAGAGCTTGAGCTTGTGCCCTACTGTGGCCCGGAAGGAGCCTGTCTGTGGTTATTTGAAGGGCTGCTGTGTGGAAGAGGCATTGGGTTGTGGGCCCTTGACCCCAGTGTAGAGAACCAGGAGCTTCCGGTTGTTTGCACTTAGGTCTGATATCAGGAACAACCTTCCCTTCCCTACACAGTCCCTCCCTTCCTCCCCCCTTATCCAAAGGTGAAATGGACAGCTTTACAGGTAGTGAGCTCCCCTCACTGGAGCTCTGTAAGCAAGGACTGCCTGAGCACTTGTTAAACAGGTAATATTGCAGATCGAGACTGTGTTCAGCATTCTGGCCCTTCCTCACCTTCAGTGCTGAGCTTTCTAGTGTCCAAGCCCTGGGCAGTCTGCCTTTGTGCCCCATGGATTCTTTGCCCAAGGAGAGCCATGTGGGGCAAAAGGGAGGGGCAGGGCCAGCCTCTGCCAGCCACACTTGAGCCACCTCAGTCCAAGCTGCCCTGGCCCATCAGCCAGTTTGAAAGGAGAGCCAAGTAAACATGGGGTCGGAGGGAACGTGGCTGTTTGACAGACGCTGATGAGGCAGATTCAATTGTGAACAGTCTGGCAAGTTTTTTTTCTCCTCCAGTTTAAAAAGTCGGCCTGTATCCGGTGATGGCTTTGCCCAAGGTGATGAGTGCTGTCCTTGGTCAAGCATCCACTGAACCTTCGTGGCGGGTCCTGGGTGGTGCCAGAGATGGGAGGGCAAGGGATTGAGCCACCCCACACCCCTCCAGCCAGGATCACCCTCCTTCTTTGCCCTCCCTGCCAGTGATTCTTCTCCCTCCTTGCCTTGCGCTCCTCTGGATTCCCCATCCAGTCATTGCTGTGGTCCTGAGGCACGTGGGCTCAGCCTCCTTCCCTCCACCTCTAGGTGGGTCTCCAGGCCCCTCCTCCTATGGGGTTAACTCTCTCCCCACTCTGTTTACCTCAAGCAGCCCCAAGTTCACTGGCTCCCCCTCTCCCCAGCACCCAGTGGGTGGGAGCAGGCGGGCTTTGGGCTGTTGTGGATTCCTAAGGGCCCACCCCAACAAGGTGTCTGACCCGTGATGGACAGCGCCTGCTCGCTTATTGTCTGTTAATTATGGGTCCCTCTTCTGTGTCCCTTAATCTGGATGGTTGGAGGGATGGAGGACCATGCAGACCACAAGGAAGCAGCAAGGAGGGGCCGTGCTGCCATGCACTGGGCCTGGAGTCGGGTAGACCAGAGTTCAAATTCAGCCTCAGACACCTAGCAGTTGGGCAACTGTGGGCAAGTTCACTGAACTGTTGTTTGCCACTGTTTCCCCTTCTGTAAAATGGTGTTAACGTGGCACCAGCATTGGGAGACTCCGACGAGTTGTACAGCACTTTAAATGCTAGTATTTATCATCAATATTACCGTTATTGTCCCAGCTGCCCAGAGAAGACCGCCCAATGCCCTGCCTCCATCAGCACCAAGGTCCCTATGGGCAAGCTCGGCTGGTCCTTGAGTGTCCTCCTCAGCCCTTGTGCCCTTCCTCCAGTGACCCCAGCTCCCCTCCAGCTGCCCACGATCGATCCTGCTGCCCTACACCCCCAGTGACAGTGAGGCCACGCCCCAGCGCTGCCTGCTTTTCCCTCTCTGCCTCAGTTCTTTCCGGTCCCGCGTTGTCTTTGGCCTACTGGTCTCTCTCAGTGTGGCCATCCATCTGATGGTTTGTTCTGATAAAAATCCATCCCATCACTTCCTGGCCTCCCAGAGCCCTGTGAGGTAGTCCTGGGGTGTGCAGTTCCTGTGCTTTTGCCAGGAGTCTGCATCATCAGAGGTAAAGGTGGGCGCAGCGCCCCTCCGTAGCGGCTCTCGCATCCCCGTAGGTCGGGTCAGAGGCCCCGTTTGTCCGGGGCCCAGAAAACCCGGGACACTGACTCCCCTCTCCCTATCTGGGAGGTGAGGCCAGGGAGCCAGAGCCTTCTCTGCAAGGAAAAATGGCCCAGAATTGCCATTTTAAAATCAATTAGAGCTGCTTGGGGGCATTTTGTATTCACTGGCCTCTCCCCAGGCTGCGGGGAGTTTGTAAAGCTCTTGTGTTCGATGCTGCTGTCCCTTAAAATGCATTTTACCTTAATTGTCTCATATCCATAATGCCCGCTGTACTTTTCCCGAGAACGTTTAGAGGAATGAAATGATGACTGAAAGCTAATGATTCCTAAAGACAAAAGGTAGAAGTTGGGGCGCTCAATCATGATTCAGATTCTCCACATGATTTAATTGGCCTGAGAGCATTGATTTTCTGTTATAACCATTTAGATCTCTTTCATAAAAAAAGCTAAGCTAAACAAAATAAAGTCAGATTTGTAATTAAAAAGGAGACCGAGATTAAGATACATATTTGTCTCTCCCAATTTCCTGGGCGACATTAATTATTCAAACTTGATTTCAAATGTCTGTCCTGTGGAATACTTTGCATGGTGTAAATGCATCTCATTTCTTAGAAGCACAGGGAGACAGAAGAAAGCCGAGCCTTGGGAATTCTTTTGGTTGAAAAGAAACTCCAAGGCTTTTGTCCTCATTATTTCTCTGCCCAGAAGCACCTTCTCTTGCTCACTTTCCCCAGAATGGCTCAGATTTTTGTTCTCAGCTGTGTTCTGATGGGGATCCCATTCATTAATGGGTTCGGTGACCACTGAGAACCTTATTCCAGCTTTCAAATCTGGGATTTGGGGAAATTCCAGCCTTGTGCCTGCTCCCCCAACCCCAGTAGCCCTTCTTTCATGGAGGCAACAAAGCTGAGATAAGCCAGGCCCTTCAGTCTTCCCTGAGGACAATTCAAAGATTATTTTTTAGGGAAAAATCTGGCTTTAATTTTCATTCCTGTTGGAGGAGGTGCAGCCCAAGTGGATCACTGCCCTTCCATGCAGGAGCACAGGCAAACCTGGGATGCTGCTCTTTGGCATTCCTCTCTGCCTGGGGTCAGCCACTGCAGCCCCCCAGGAAACCCTCAGGCCAAGGCCCCTGAAGGCTCTCCTCAGCCAACTAGACTGGCATTTCCCAGAAAGTAGGGCTGTCTTGCCTTTCTGGCACTTAGTAAATGCTTGATAAACATTTCTTACTTCACTCCTTCAAACATTCATGGCCGCCTTTCTTAGCCCAGCAGTCCAATCAGTTCAATCCATGAACACTGCTTAGGTGGCCTCACACCAGACAGGTTCCCCCTTGAGTGTGGAAGGTCCAGGATGGCCAGACAGGATCCCGCTCACACAGAAGTCCAGTGTCCCCTCTTGCCTGCAGCATCGGGGCAGGACAGACTGCTCGCCTCTGAAGCTCCCAGGTCTGGCCCAGCTGGGCTCCTGCTTTCACTCCCAAGGCGGGTCCTGTCTCCCCTCTCCAGGTCTGTCCTGGCTGAGCTCTGCCCTACCGCCCGCTTTCCCTTCCTTCCTTAGATCTCCTAGACCTTTCAGAGCTCAGGCCCTCTTCTTCAGCTTGTCCCCTGGGAAATCGCTTCTGTTGGATTCAGTCGTTCTTTTTAGAACGACTCTGGTCTCTCCTGGTAGAGGCTGGAGGAGCAGTGCTCTCTCTTGGGCCTGAGGCCACTGCTGGCTTTCTTCTTCCTCCCTGGGCCAGTTTGCCCTTCTCCTTCAGGTAGCTTGGAGGTCCCCACTGCTGAGGCTGGTCACAAATGGACATTGGCCCAGCCACAGCCCACCACTCCCAAGCCCCAGCAACACCCCTCCGCCGTAGCAGGGACTATAGGTTAGCATCACCATAGGCCCCTTGTCTTCACTTTGTGTGGATTTCAGCTGTCCGTGTGTATGTGTGTGTGTGTTCACACTGTCTCTCCTGCTAGAGCAGAAGCCCACTGAGGGCAGGGCATTAAGCTCCCTTAACTTTGTAGTCCCAGTGCCTGGTCCTGAGGGGGTGCTTAATAAAGGCTTATTGATGGAGACCTGGTCTCCAATCTCCCTTTGCCCAGGCCTCGAGCCTGGGCACCTTGGGCAGCTCAGATGGGGCCTCACATCACTGCCACCCAGAGCAGCGAGCCTGGGTGCTTCAGGCAGTACAGGCAGGGTTGTGTCCATAGGTCCGGCTTCCCCGTCTGCAGCCTCCTCCCTGGCCTGTCATCTCCCACTTCCGCCCTTCTCTCCCTACGTTGTGGTAATGCAGCATTTTAGCAGGTTGGCGCTGCAGGAGATATCAGTTGTGATTGCAGAAGGCGGTTAGCGCCACTTTGGAAGGAAAGATGCACCGACTTTGGCAGGGGCAGCCATATCCATTTTGTTTCCTAATTAGGGTGGCCGCCACCATGAGCTTTGACAGAGTTCAGCTCCTCCGTGTACAGCTTGCCAGGCTCCACGGGGTGGGCTTTATAAAATTCTCTTTAATTCAGGAACAGAATGTCATTAACTTTGTAAGTAGATGAATACAATGGACAAGCAATTTAATTAACTTGTAACATTGGATGCTGGAGAGCAGACTAAAGGAGGGAGGCTAGCCTTCCTCCCCATGACTGCCAGCCTTGAAAGGGACTTGATTGGGGCGGGTCAGACAAGGGGATGACCAGGTCCAGTCATGTCATGGTTAACCTTCAAGCCTGAAACAGAGAATCTGGTTCCTGATCAGCGTGTCACCTTTCATTGGGAGGCAGGGACAAAAGCTCAGGGAGATGCAGGCCAAGTCCTCCTTGAGCTGGCTCCTCCCTTGAGCTGGCTCCTTCCTTTGGCGATCTCTGTCCCAGACAGTCAGGACGGCCCACCTGTCCTCCAGGTGCTAACTGTGAGGCCCCGGGGGGGGGGGGGGCCGGGGGGGGGGAGGAGTCAGAGCAATCCCCTTTGGACCAGGACCATGATGCAGCTTTTTGCTTTGATTGACTGCTGATGGGTAGGAGGGTTTGTGGTTCATTTTATTTTCATCCCTGTTGGGGGAGGCGCAGCCCAAGTGGATCACGGTCCTTCCATCCATGAGCACAGGCAAACCTGGGGATGATGTTCTTTTTTTTTTCAGTGGGGAGCTGGGGAAGCAGGGGGGAAAAAACTTTAAATGTTTGTTTTCTGAAAGATAAAACCTGTGGATTATCATGTAATGGGTGCCTGGGAAGGCAAAGCAAATACCTACCGGTGTCCAGTAAGAAACTCCTGCCCTTGCCCAGACCCAACTCAGACCAGCTCCAGAGAATTTGCTAGGTCCCAGCTGCAGCGCTGCCACAGGGGCACCTTCCTGCCCTTGTGGGGCTCGTGGCCCTCCTTGCCTCCTGTCCTGCCTTAGCCACTCCTCCAGCCTTTGCCCCACAGCCCATCTCCTCTCTCCTCACCTGTAGAAATGCAGCTGAAATGTGATCGTTATCATTGTTAACAGATGCTTATTCCTCATTGATGGCCTCCTTAGAGTTGTCATTCCCTGTGGGATCTGTGCTGATAGCTGTACTTCCTCTATCCACAAAGCCCCTTGTCTGGGGACCCCAGTGCTCAGCCTCCCACTGGGCACCTTGTGAGGGCCCACTAATGGCCTCTGCATTGAACCCTTCTTCTTTCCTTTGTTCCTTCACATTCTGTTCTTAGGCTGTTGCTGTCCTAACACCAGGTTCTCTGTGTAACCCTGGCCACCATTTTGTCTGTTCTGAGGATAAAGCTTCCCGCCGGGAACTGGGCATTTCATCACTCGCAGTGGAGAAGCATTCATGGAGCTCTTACTGTGTGTCAGACTGGTGGTTAACCCTGGAGACCCAACAGAAAGGCAAAGCCACCATAGCTACAAGCTCAGATAGGAGACCGTGCTTCCTACCCGTTTTCAGAGGGGACGCTCAGAGGTCCTTCCTCTTGACTCTCCATCCACCTACTACAAGTGGGCTTGACAACCAGTCCCCTATGTGTGTGTACATGTGTGTGCATCCATGTGTGTGTGCATGTGTGTGTGACAGAGAAGAGGGAGGAATGGGCCTCGGCTCACTTGCCAGCAGCAGGCAGACATCGCCCCTGATCCCTCCCTGCTCTCCCATTCTCCATTGCTCCGTCTGCTCTGGTGCCCCCTCTCACTGCCAGCCCCACCAGGATCAAGGACAGTTCCAGCGTTTGCTCCCACAGGACTTCCTGCCTCCTTCTGGGGTCGCCCCTTAATTCTTACCTCGAGCTAACACTCCTTACAGAGGCAGCCTGTGGACGAAAGCTTGGGAGGTCCCTAAGGATGCCCTGGGTGGAGCATTCCAGTATCACTCTGTCTGATTTCCCTCCCTCCATCTCTCTTTTCTCTGCAGCTGGCATAGGCTGCCATCTGCTCTGTAAGAAGTATTTCCACTGACCCCCTCCCCTCTCCTCTTCCTCCAGCTTTTCTCACTTCACTTCTTTAGGGAAGAAAAACCACACTTCATGTATTATCTTTTGTACAAATTAATTAAAGGCCAAAAAGATCTCTTTGTAATTACTTTGCTGATTCTCTCTGAATTGAAGCCCCAAATGGAAGAGATCTCATCAGATCACAGATTCAGGGCTAGAAAGGATCTTAGGCCAGGGTATTTTATAAGGGTCATACAAAGACTGAGTGTCAGCACTGGGATTCTAATGTGACTCCTGGGACCCAAATCTCTCATGCTATCTGGCCACTCCAGCTTCCAGTTCCTGCTTCAGTCAGGATCCAACTTTGTCAGCCATCTGGCCATCCATCCGTCCATCCGTCCGTCCATCCGTCTGTCCCTCTATCCATCTGTCCACCTATCCATCTGTCCATCCATCCATCCGTCCGTCCGTCCATCCGTCTGTCCCTCTATCCATCTGTCCACCTATCCATCTGTCCATCCATCCATCCATCCGTCCGTCCATCCCTCTATCCATCTGTCCGTCCATCCATGCATCCTCCCATCTGTCTGTCCATCCATCCATCTCCCCATCTGTCCATCCATCCGTCTATCCGTCCATCCATGCATCCTCCCATCCATCCAGCTGTCTATCCATCCATCCATCCAGCTGTCCACCCACCCATGCAGTCACCTTCTGAGGTCAGAGAAAGCCCAGGCTCCTTTCTGTCCCACCAACATCAGGTTCCGTAGCCAGAGCAGGGATCTCAGCATCACCTCTGTGCCCAGGGGCTACTCAGCACAGGGATGGTGCCCTCCTGGTAGCCCTGGCCTCTGTACTCTGCAAGTCAGGCCCCAGGGTCTTCTCTGATGACTAGTGTGAGTTTCCTTTCCTTTCTGACTTCCGTACTCCATGATGGCCCTCGACCAGTACAGCGGGTAAGGGTGTGTGCAGGGTGAGTGCTGACTTCTGCCAGGGTGGGCAGGACTCAGATGCCCGGGTAACACTGGGCCACTCACTGACCCTCCAGGCTTCAGTTTCCTCTGCTGTAGATTGTCCAGATTGACCCTGGTGCTCTCAGTGGCTCTGGAGCACTGATGCCTTTGGTGATCTCAGGGAGTCTGTTTGTGGCTGGATGGAGTTTTCCCAAAGTCTGCCGTGTCTGGGCCATATGGAAGCAGCATCCCCATTCTCAGAGGTCTAGCTTCCCCTGACCCCAGGGGCCCATCGCTGAGGCTGCTCAGTCTATCCTGATGCTGTGTTTGTTCCTGGAAACTGGCATGCATAGACTAGAGGTGGCAGGAAGGGGTCAGGCTTATCCTGTTTAAATGACCCACCTTCCTCCTTAAAAGAAACCTGCAGGGAGTTCCCTGCGGTCAGTCTCTCTGTCCCCTTAGTACATCTGTCCATCCTTAAGAGAGGTGGCTATTGCCTTGCCTTGCTTTTCTCTTGGGTTTATTTGAGGACCCCAGATGCTCAGGTGTCCAGCCCAGGGGCACCCCCTGCTGCTGCTCTGGCTCTTGGGGTCGTTCATAGGCAGGGCTGCTTTCCAGCTTTCTGTTCCCCACTACAGCCGGGATGTAGGCCTCCAGCATTGGACAGCTCGAGGGTACCACTCCTCTCTGTCCACCCCCATGGTCTGTTTCTATGTCTGTCCAGAAAGGCTCACTTCCAGCTGACCAGAGGAGAGGGGCCCAGGCTATTAAAGAGTTAAGGAGCCCTAGCCTTCAGTATCTCTGAAAGACAAGGGGACTCATGCTAATGGTGTGTACTTTGGGAGATAAGTCTAATTCAGGAAATGATAAATTACTGACACCCTCATTGTTTGCCAACACAACCTGATGAAGGATTTTTTAATGAGTTAATCTGTGAGGCAGTTCCCCCCCCATGAGTCACCACCCTAAGGTGGGCTCCTTCAGGTAGCCCCTGGGGTCTGCTCAATCTCTGATTCCCTTCTTCTGACTGGAACCTCTGCCTCAGAGGGTCCACCCGACCTGTCCCCTGACACCAAGTTCCATTTGAAGGAGGGTGGCCTTCAGAGCCTGCCCTTCACTGGGTATTCAGGTCTCCATGAGCCCAATACTCTATATAGCACTTTCAATGTGTCACTGCTGCCAGCTCCCTGAGAGTCAAGGAAAGCAGAGGGGACTCTGTTTAAGGGGGGTGGATTTCCTCCAAGAGGTCCAGGCCTTCTTCCTGAAAGCAGGGAAAGGCCTGTGACCAGCACACCCAAAGACCTTCAGAAGGTTGTCACAAGTTGCCTGTGTTCTTCCTTCCTGTCCATCGGGGACAAGGACAGACAGTGGTGGGTTTGCAAGCCTGAGTCTGGTGGAGTTTCCCCTCCCAATGGGCTGTGTGACCTGGGAAGCCTCTCTTCCTCCCCCCAGCCTGGTTCCCTTCACTGTTAGATGATGAGACTGGATGAGAGCTCCGAGGTCCTTCCACTTCTGCCAGTCTTCATGTGTTTGGGGTCCAGGGAAGCCAGCCCCATTGCACTCATCGGTGAGCCCACCCCCAGCCACACATGCCCGTGTCTCCTAAAGCCTTGTACGAGGCAGGTTTGTGCAAGGGCCTTGACAAAGGGAGCTCTGCGCAAGCTGTGGTTTTGTTACCCTAGAATTTCCTGTAGATGAATTTGGAACAGCAAATGCCTACATGACTTCTTTCTTTCTCTGCCTGAAATATGGCAGCTAATAGACTGAATTTTACTCATGGAAAATTAATAAGCGCCCGTGACAGTCAGGTTTATAAATATGTAAAAACAGTTTTAATTGTTTTTAGCCCACCAGGCAGGTAATCAATAATCACAGCCGTGACAAACACACTGTTGACACACGCCCGAGTCGAGGAGGAGATAGGGGCTTCCTGTCGGCGGGTGTGGGCTAATTCATATTCAGACACTGTCGTGGGCCATGATAAATGGATGCCTTGAACTGTATTGATAGAGTTGGTTAAACATTGAAAAAGTTGGGTTGAACTTTGACTTTAAATATTCATTAGTGCTAATTATGGATTTTCTGACTACATGAATTACCGTTTCTCTGCCCTCATTGACCACTTATTTTCAATTTATTTATTGCAATCTCCATAATATTATATTAGCCTTATTGCACTCAGTGAGGTCACACAGGCAAGCCTGCCCCTCGTGTTCTAGGAGCTTCCTTGAGGAGGGGAGTCACACGTGAGACCAGTGAGGGGGACTTGAGGAGCACAGACCTTCCCTTTCTCTGTCTCTCTCATCAGAGTTGAAGTCATCTGTATCTCCTAAGGAAGGTAGGCAGCCTGACTTCCAAGCTGTCTGCTTTTAAAGATGTTTTTGGCAGGGCAATCCAGACATCCTTGAGGGCTCCCCAGGCCCACAGTGGGCACCACTGCCCCAGCACAGTCACACTAACATTTTTCAGTGATGTTGGTTGGCTTCATCTCCATTCTCATTTGGCTGTTTCGTCTGTGTGACTTTGCCGCGTCCTGGCCCCGTCCCCTGGGCGTCCCCTGAGTCACTTGGCCGATGATTGTGGATCCGAGGTTGTAGCGATATACCCCCTCTGTCCTGAGCCAGACTCTTTTTCTTTCCTTCATTTTGTTTGATTTCCCTCTCTATCTGTCAGGTCAGCTCAAGCTCTGTAGACACTCAGTCTCCAAAAGACCTCTGGCGTTGGGTCAGTTCTCTCTTGTCATTTCCAAGGCTCTCCATTTCTCCTCTGACTTTCTCCTTTTGTACTTAGCTCAGTATGAGTTTTATTTTTTTTTAATTGCATAATCACCATATTTACAGCATCTTCATGAAGGTCATCTATAGATGGTTTGAAGGAATCCTTGATGAGGCACTGGGGGAACAAGCAGGATTTTGTAAACTTTATCTTTTGCTGTCTCACAGTTATTTAAAGGATGCAGAGAACATATGGCCTCGTTGTTTGTTGATAAAGGCACATTGGATTTGTTGGAACAAAATGCTGCCTTTATAGACTTTAAGAGCAAAGCGTCACACATCCACATGTCATTTGGCACTCAGAAAAATATAACCACAGAAAGAACTCTGTTCAGTTACCCTTTGGTCATAAGTGTCATGCAAGGCTAAAGCAGGCAAATGTGGAGGAGACCAGGGCGATCTGGATTAAGGAGAATTCCCTGGGGCTGGTGAAGTTTGCTTCTGAGAATGCCACTTACAGCAAGCCTGGAGACAACACAGAGTGCATTGGAAGAAAACAGGTCCAGCTGCTCATCCACCCAGGAAAGACCAAGCAGATGAATGCTTTCGACTGCTCAGATTCCAAGGTGCATCAGAACAGACATTCTTGAGTGTTCTGTTTATCTGGGTCAAGCAGAATGAACAAGCTGGGTCCATAACTGACCAGGAGAAGGAGGTCAGACAGGTGACTTCTTAGAAATGGCACAGTTCTTTTAAGAATCCCTAACTTTCCATGAAAGCCAAGGCCCATCTTTGCAATACTTATATTTTACTGGTGAAGCTGTGTGTCAGTGAGACCCGAACACCTCCGTCTCTGAAGAACCATGAACATCCCACAGAGATGCGTGGGGGGTATGAGCAGCCACACATATCATGTGGGCAGCCAGAGCCTCCAGAGAAAGGCAGGAGTAAAGGGTGTCTCCAGTAGCCACATGGCAGGTGGATGACCATTGGCCTCCTCTGGGACTCTCACCGTGTTCGAACAAAATGAAGGAAAGAAACAGCATCTGGGCAGACCCCCTGACTGAAAACATTGGCGAGAGACACACAGGACAGGCAAGCAGATCGATTGGAAGATTCAGTAAAGGTGTGCTCACTATTTCTGCCTTTCATATTTGTTTGGGGATCCTGTAAGCCCCGGCGCATGATCTCTGCTTCAGAAGGTACTCTTAGATACAAAGAAATATGTGAAGTTTAATGTTGCCTTTCAGAAGTTATTGGTGGTCTGCAAAATCTGCTTTTCTCGAGTCTTTTTGGCTGTCTGCTTTTCTTCTTATTCACCTTTCTGTTGGATTTATCTAGCTTTGAGAGAAATATGTGTCTCCTTCTGTTATTGTAAATATACTCCCTTTTTCTCAGTCCACCTGAGATCTCCCATGTAGTACCCATATGCACACTGTCATTTTTTTTTTAATTTTATGAAAGGTCTCACCATAGACTACCTTTAAATAACAGGAGCTCTCTGGGCATTTTAAATGTGGTTTGGTTGGGAGCCCTTTTTCACCTGGCATTTTGGGGACAATATCTGTCTCATAAAATTGAAAGCACCTCTGTTCTCAGCAAGTCAGAACTGAATCAGTGGTGTGAAGGATGAACTCTCAACAAGAAAATGCTTACAACTGACCTGCTCGGTTAGAAACAAAAATAGAATCATGTTTAAAATGCCCTCACTCTTTGGAGGCAGGAAAGAAGCGTCCTACCCCGGTGCGTGTAGGCAAGGTCTCCCAGGAGAGGCTCCTGCTGCGCCACCTGCCCAGACATTTCCTGGGGTGCAAGATCTATGGTTGCTCTTTGTGGTCTGTCCATAGTACACAGAACGGACCTGGCTTTTTGCAGCTCCGTTTGGCTTGAGAAAGAGCAGGTGTGAAAGGATATTTCTAATCCCCTGTAAAGCTCAGTCCTGCTGAGCCCTGGGCCAGAGAAGGTGACCATGAACCCACACTGTGGGTCTTCTCTGGACTTTACCTTCCTGTTCTGTTAGGGAAGTGATATCACTGGGAAAGACGGGCAAGCAGGATGCATGTGCACAGAGCTGGGGGCCCTGGGAGTGTGGAGGAGACCCCCATGTTGTACACTCCAGGAGTCTAGCAGAGATGGAGCCTTTGGCCCAGCTGCCCTGTGGGGGCGGCCCCCGGGCAGGCCAGGACTGTCTGAATCCAGTATTTACCAGCAGGCCTGCTTTCACCTTCAGTCAAGTCTTCTTCCCCACTGTCTTTGGGTGTGTTCATGGGGCTTCTCTGTCTACACTCTCCCTCCCCCCAAGAGAGGTGATTGTAGCTACAGCTCTGGGTGCTGGTGTCACTGTAAGTGTATACACCCATTTTTACACCCCCTTCTGCAGTAGGATTCCTGGGTCACAAGAAACAGTCCTCATCAGTTAACTCCCTGGCAGCATTTTTTGCTGGATGAACTGCTATGCCAAGGAGATGGGCAGGATCCTGTGCTTCTCCTTTTGACAAATCAGCAACTGTTCCCTCTCCTTGGTGTTTCATAAATAATTCAGGAAGCATTGAGGTAGAACCCGCGCGGCTGGGGTGCGGTAGGGGCTGGGGGTCTCTGCGCCCACTACAGAGATAAGACAAGACAGGGCTTCATCAGCCCCTCTTGGAGGATGTAGGGCTTCTGGGGCTAGCCTGTGGGGTTCCACATCACTGTCTCTGGCAGATCCCCTGGACCCCCAACCCTGAAGCTGGGGAGTGAGCAATGGTGGGGAAGCCTTGGTGTCCCCCCAGGGCTCCCCTGCACAGCCTCTGGGGCTCCACTTCGGACTGTGCACTGACTGACTGGCACTGACTGGTGCTGAGCTCTGAAGATGAAAGAGCCCCAGGGCCTCAGTCAGTCCATGGATCTTTAGGGTAGGTAGGCCAACAGTTCAGGTGAAGGGCTTTTCTGGATTACTGGTGGGAGGTTCCCCACCTGGGCCCTTGCATGTGGCTCCCAGAACATGGACTGCAGAGCCTGGAGGCCCATCATGCTGGACCGTGCAGAGGTCTGCCACCTCACAGGACCACATGGCTGGCTTCCTGCAGGGCCCCGGACCATCAGCAGCTTGAGTTAAGAGGCCCATGCAGGAGATGGGGCCCAGCTAAATGCCTGCGCTTCATCTCAGGCTTGTTAAGGGAAGAGCTGACCTTGACATGGACTCATGAGGCTCCCTTGGTAGGGGTGGGCTCTGCTGGATTCTCATGACTGAGTCATGACTGTCTGTCCAGCCAGCTTCGTGTCTCCCCATCTGTCCATCAGTGGTCATGGAGGTCACAGGGATGTGTCTGCCAGCCCCTCATACATCTTGTCTCTAGAACTGCCCACAGTGCGGGGCCAGTGGCCCTGACAATGAGGCACTCCCCTCTGTTCTCTCCTGTGCAGAGAGGTTTAGGCCTCTCTGTGCCCATCTTCCTTGCTGAGCCGGCTGGCCCTTCTATGGCACTTCTGCCTCCATCCCTTCCTCATCAATCGGCCTCCACTTAAAATAGTCTCTTCCAGATTTCAGAATCCAGATGTGTGGCCCAGGGTTAAAGCGTAATTCTAAGTCCGTCTGAGGCCTGTGGGGATCCCGAGGGATGGTTTGTTGCCCCTTCCCCTTCTCCTTTGAGTCTGACCGCCCCATCTTGGGGGGCACCATAGAGGCTCTTACCAAAGCCCCTGGCCTGCAGCCCAGAGGCAGAAATGGGGCAGATGACCAGGCGGCCCGGCATCTGGCCAGCAGTGTTTAAAGGGTAGCCTGGGTGCTGCCAGTCTGTGGGCGTCTTGGCTGCCCACGGGCTTCCCATGAGCAGCGCATGGCCATGTCCCTGTAAGAACGTGCAACAGTTGCTCCAGACACATCCCTCTGGGGAAGGACACCTGGCCATGGCCATCATCTTCTCTGGCTAGTCCTAAAGAGTCCGCTGCTGGCTCCCTGATCTGTCTCTGTTGTTTCGCTCCCCAGGCGCTGGGAAGCTTCTATTTCCTCCATGAATCCTTGAAGAACATCTACCAGTTCGACTTTAAGGGTGAGTCCAGCATCCCTGTGGTATGTGGGGCCTGCTCTTGGGGCCACGGCGAGGCCCGGCTGCCCCCATGGCCAGTGGGGTGCAATGGATGACTGATGGGGGAGCAGAAGCCCTCATGGGCAGCTCCCTGGCCTCGGGAATGAGGAGGTGCTCCCTGGGAACTTGGTGGGAGGAAGGGCTGTGGCACAGTCAGGCAGTCGGCCGGCGATTATTCAGTTCCTACTGTGTGCAGGTCCTTGTACTGTGTACTCAGGGTACAGAGAAAGAGCAGCAGCATCCTGGTGTGGGTATGTGGCTATGTGTGAGTGTGTGTGTGAGTGTGACTTTGGTGAGAGTGTGGTTGTGTGTACAATGGTAACTATGTCCAGTCTGACTGTATATGCACATGTGTGAGACTGTAGTTATGTGTGAATGTGTGTGTAAGTGTACTGTGTGAGTGTGACTTACGAGTGCGTATGAGACTGTGTGGCTGTGTGTATGGTTGTGACTGTGAATGCAAGTGTGACTATGTGTGTGCATTTGAGTGTGTGTGGATGTGTGTGAGTGTGACTGCGTGAATGTGACTATGGGTGTGGCTGTGTGTGAGTGTGACTACATGTGAGAGTGGTTGGGACTCTGTGGGTGTGGCAGTATGAGTGTGACTGTGGGTGTGTCTGTGTGTGATGATTCCTTCACAGAGCTGGGCCTGGGAGGTGAGAGGGACTTAGTGGCCCTTCCAGATGAGGAAGGATGGGGGCTGATGACACCTGGGGGCAGGGAGGAGGGCGCCCTACTGCCTGGCTTGGGTCAGGGTCGAGAGACAAGGTGGGGCTGTTTGTAGGGTCCAGGAGGCTCTGCCGTCTCAGGTGGGCCTTGAAAAAAACGGCCAGTCTGGCCCAAGGGGCCTCGGATCTCTGCAGATACGGGCCTTCTCCTTTCTGCTGAGCTCGGTGCCATCCATCAGTCTGGCTGAGAGAGGGATCCAGCGGTCTTAAGGGCAAGTGTGAGACTCTGGTGCAGCTCACACTGCTGGGCCATGGTGACTTCTGCCTGGAAGAGCTGCGTCGGCGGCCCATGGGGAGTGGTGGCCATGACTGGGCAGAGGCTGAGGCCTATAGTGCCTCCCTGCCCTCCAGTGGGCTTTGTCCACCCTGCGTGAGCCTCCTAGCCAGGTCCAGACCCCTCCTCAGACCAGCCGAGATCAGCGGTGGGGAGCCCGCAGTGTCAGCAGCAAGAGGAGGTTGTGACTTGTGGCTCTTGTCTCACCTCCTCCGGGTTGCAGAGCCAAAGTCAAGCTCAGACCGACACCTCACACCACGGTCTGCAGTGACCTCGACAGGCACAAGCAGCCTGAGTGTAAAAGGTGCTGGTGCCATTCTTTGTCCTTCCTTCTCCAAGAACACTGCGATGGGCAGGCGGACTGGACTGAAGTGAGGGAGGGATGCTTCCCCTTGAAAGGTTGAACTGTTTAAAGGGAGGAAGAGGAAGAGAAAGAGGAGGAGGAGGAAGAGGGGAACCATAATCAGCTTCCCTTCACAGCTGCAGGAGGGGGAGATTCCTCAGCCAGTCACAGAAGTTAAAATAGAGCATTTCAGTGACATGAGACTGAAAGCCCTTTGCCTCAAGTGCTCCTAAAAGGGCAGGAGACTCAGGATGTGCAGGGAGCTGGCGCTCACTCACGGATCAGACTGAGAGCCCTGCGAATCAGCAGCCAAAGGAGAATTGTGAACCATAGGCGACTGTGCCAAGCCTCACTCGGACTCCCTTGTGCTGAGACGTGCAGACTCAGACAGGTGGCTCTGAAGGGGTGCCTCCCACCCAGCAAGTCAGCAAAGGGGAGGTGACGTAGAAATAGTTCACGGGGGTGCTTCCACGGAGAAACGGCGGGGTCAGGCTGAGATGTCACTGCAGGGCCTGGACCTGGGACCCAGACCATCATCAGGCACATGCCCCAAGACCGCAACAGTGCTCAGAGAGGTCCCATGGCCACTTTGTGCCAGCACAGAGCTGGGAGAAGTGTGGGTGCCCTGCCACTGGGACATGGCAGCATGGGCAGTGGCCCTGTGTTGGGTCGCCCCCAGCGGGGAAGCTCGGGATCCTTGGGGAACCTGAGGGACCTGAAGCAAAGTAAATTAAACAGACCCAGGAAGAGAGGAGACCCAGGACAGTGACCATGGAAATGCACAGACCAAGAAAATGGAGCAAAAATCTCCATTATCATAGTGACTGTGTCTGGCCTCTGAGAAGAGCTGACCCAGGGCACCCCCCCCTTCCTGAAAAGGGGACTCTGAGTGCTGATGAGCGCTTCCCTCTCCCTCCCGTTCTGCCTCTCCCTCTCGGCTTCTCTGTCTCTCTGTGTTTCTGTCTCTCTCCTCGGTCTTTGTCTCCCTTTTCTCCTCTCTGTCTCTGTCTCTCTCCTTGGGCTTTGTCTCCCTCTCCTCCTCTCTCTGTCTCTGTCTCTCTCCTCGGTCTTTGTCTCCCTCTCCTCCTCTCTCTGTCTCTGTCTCTCTCCTCGGTCTTTGTCTCCCTTTTCTCCTCTCTGTCTCTCTCTGTCTCCTTGGTCTTTGTCTCTCTCCCTTAGCTTCTCTGTCTCTCTCTTTGTCTCTGTCTCTCTCAAGAATCAGGTATGAAGAAGATGGCATAAAAACGGGATACCAAAAGTAAGACTCGATCGCAGAGCCTCTGTGTGCACCAGTGGCACGGCACCCATCAGTTTTCCCATCCGTGCCCGGCAGCTTTGATTCTCAGTTGGCCCACAGCAGCCACCTTTGGGCGGCATGAAATAGAACAGGGGAGCTTTCCTGTCCCAGGTCCTGATAGCTGAGGGCCAGGCATGGCTGGGGAAGTGAGGAGGAATGGAGAAAGACAGGTGGGACCTTCCCTTTTGCCGAGTCACAGTCACAGGGATGAAGTCCGGGCTTGGACGGCTCTCTCCCCTTTCTTATTCTGCTCTTGTTATGTTGACTTTTTGAATCCAAATGCAAGACTTTACATTGATGCCTATGAAATGTCCTCTTTTTTTACTCAGGCTGATGCTCTGAGAACCCACCAAGAGTTTTCTCCCTTTCTAAGCATTTTTCACAGCATTTTCTCTTCTCCATTTGAACATTTCATGAAGGAACCTGCAGCAGTCGGGGAGGGGGCAGGTGGACTGGGGACAAGTGTTTGTAAGGGAAGGTGTGTGTGTGCGTGTGCGTGTGTGTGTGTGTGTGTGTGTGTTTCAAAGCCGACTCTTTGTGGGTACGGAGCTGATTCTCTTCTGGGAGCAGCTAGGGTGTCTAGGTGACACCATAGTGCCCAGAACACTGAAGTCAGGAAGACCTGAGTTCAAATCTTCCTTGATACACTTAGCAGCTTGTGTGACCAAAAGTCATTGAGTCTGTTTGTCTCAGTTTTTCTCTGCAAGACGGGGACCATAACAGCCCTCGCTCTAAGATAACAGCAGTCACAGTGAAGCGCTCTGCAGGGTGCCCGGCCCACAGCGGGCGCCTGAGCAGTGTGAGCTGCCAGCACCTTTAATTTTCACAGCATTCCTCACACCGGGTCACAGAGGTACGGCCTTTTGCTCACTTGTGTTCTCTGTTCTTTCTTCTCTTCTTAGCAAAGAAATATAAGAAAGTGACCGGCAAAGAGATCTACTCCGACACTCTGGAGAGCACGCCCATGCTGGAGAAGGAGAAGTTTCCCCAGGAGTATTTCCCAGAGGTGGGTGTATGCGCAGTCCACGGTGGGGGTTCTGTGCACGTGTCGTTAATCCTGATTCGTGACCAGGAACAACTGCCTCCACCTTTGGTCATGGCTCTCCTGCCCTCGCACTGAGAGCCGAGGGAGAGCTCCCCCAATCGCGTTCCTACTGCTATGGGCTGATGCGTCATGTATCCCATGTGATTGTGTACCCCGTGCCGAGTAATGATGACCTCCGCCCTCCAGGAGCTCACCGTCAGGTCCCGACGAGCTGTAGACAGAGTTGGGAGGGTGGTGCTCTCAGACAGAGGCACTAGCATGGAGGGCAACAGGGAAAGCTGGGGAAGGTGGGTTCAAGCCGAGTCAAACTCAAGAAGACAGGAGGCAGAGGGAGGAAGGAGAGAATGCTTTGCATGGAGAACAGACAAAGATGTGGCAGCGGGAGATGGTGGGTCTGTGGGGCTGGATCCCAGAGAAGGTAGAGAGGGAAGTGGGTAATGCCAGTCATAGGCCCTTCTGTTTGATCCCAAAGACCATAGGGAGCCACTGGAGTTTCTTGAGGAGGGGAGCCCCCAGCAGCTGCTGTTGTTGTCCAGGCACTGGGAGGGGCACCTGAGACATTGGGGAGGGACACGTAGGAGATGACAGGAAGGTAAAACAGGAGCATCCAAAGGCTGCCTGGATAGGAATGCTGAGAGACGGAGCTAAGGATGACGCTGGAGAGGATGTTGGTGCCCTGGGCAGGCTGTGGGAAGGTCAGAGGGGAATGGTGGTGGGATGGATTCAGCTCTGGACAGGACACCCATGTCCATGGGGCAGTTGGTGGTGGGAGATGGAGATCTTTGGAGAGCTGGGACCAGACGGAGAGATCTGGGATCCATCTTCATATAAAGGCCCCACCAGTTCAAATTCTGTCAGCCATGAGACTAGGAATGACCCCCTGCCCTCCCTGGGCCTTCTACAAGGCTGCTTCTAGGTCCACGGCATTCATAGAATGTCACTCTCAAGCTCTCCCCACCCCCCCATCACAGAACAGAAATGTTCCAGAGACGAAGAAGCCCCCAAGAGTCCCCCAGGCATGGAGTGATGGAATTGGAATCTGAACTGGGGGTCGTGGGCCCAGAACCTTGTGCCCCACTGTCTTCCTTCAGGTCCCAGGAACCAGGAAGCAGCTGGCTAACAAGATGGCGATCACTTGTGTAAACAGGCCATAGGCCCGTGCACTTGAGGTGAAGAGAGAAGCGAGAGAGAATGGGGCCTCCATTTCAAATGCAGGCATGACTGTGGACTGACTCCGGCACAGACTCTCGCCATGTGCTGGCCACATGGAACTGATGAAAGGAGTCCACAGGAGCCAAGAAGCTGCTGGCGACCCAGCTCAAGCATGCTGTCACCGAGAATGGTGCCATTTCAGAAACAGATGTCATTTGTAAGTGCTTTCCAGGATGTCTGGGCAGATGCAAGGAGAGCCGTGACAGAGAAGAAAGCTGGCTGCTTACGGGGGCTCATCCCATGGACACTGAGGAGAGAAAGTGGAAGGCCTTTGGGCGGCGCTTCCCAATCTCTTTGCTCCTGGACCATTAAGCTGCCATCTATGACGGTCCCGGAGGAGTCCTCGGGACATCATCGAGAGAACACACAGCACTGTGGAAGTGCGGCGTCACCAGTTGTCTCTCTGAGATCGGAGGGGATACTGCATGACTGGAGAGCCCTGGGCAGAGGGATGCCTGTGACCCCAGGGATAGCTCTTGCTGACTCCTCCAGCCATCTACTTCCTCGGGCCCAGTGTGGAGGAGGGGACATGAGCTTTTCCCCACCCTCTCTTTTCCCTCACCCCCTGCAGAAAGTTCTTTTTCAGCTGCTTCCAGAACTACAAGTTGTCAGCGAGACTTCCAAGAGACAGAGGCCGTGTCCTTGGGCTGCTGGGAGCGCTCGGTCCTTCTGCCCCATTGGCCCCTCCCCAGAAGTCTTGGCTACATGCTGATGCTGCAGGACCGCTTTGGGGAAGGCCTTTTCTGAGCATCATAACGGAGCCAGTCTGAGCCCTTTCACCACTGTCACTTTCTCTCTGGGGGCTGTTCAACTGAGAGCCCCTGGACCATTGCTCAGGTCACAGCCACCCACGATGTGTCATCTCTCTCCCTGTAAAAAGGGGGCAGGTGAGGGGAGCTCAGGGCATCACGTACCTAAGCCCAGAGTCTCTCTGCCTACAGACAGCAGCATGTCCTGGGCTCACAACACACAGACCAGTGGCCCGGAACACATGGACCAGGGGCCCAGAACACACAGATGCCCAGAACACACAGACCAGTGGCCCGGAACACACAGACCAGTGGCCCGGAACACACAGACCAAGGGCCCAGAACACACAGACCAGGGGCCCGGAGCGCACCTTGTTTCCTCTGGATGCTATTGCCATTGTAGGACCCAGGTGTCCTTGCAGAGTGACCTTGGGCAGTCATCCTGTTGCTCCAGCATTAAGGGGTGGGCTGGGAAGGATCCTGGGCCTGGAGGCACCCTCACTCCCTGGGAGATTGCGTGGGTCTCACCCTTCCATGCACCACTCCCAGCCAAGGACAGGGCAGCCGCCTGGGCTCCTGCATTGGCCCTGATGCAATGTCCGTAAGCCTTACCAGTGGCAGATTGATGAGGATGTTTTCATTAAGCCTGGGCGGATTCCTCCACAACTGTGCCGGGTGCTTCCCTGGCTGCGCCAGCCACGCCCAGTGTACTTTACACAGGCCTTTCTTCTGTCCTGCTCATCTAGAAGAGAAAGCACTCATTTGAGCCAGATTTTTGTTGCAAAACTCTCAGGAGCATTGTCCCTGAACTCTCCCTCTCCTCACTTCTGTCTCAGAGAACCCCTTCACCTTCTTCCCATGCTTGGTTCAAGCACCTTCTTTGGCAGCCCCCCACCCACCCTCCCAATGCCCGTACACTGAAGGATGCTGTCAGGTCTCCTCTTCCCTCCTCAGAACACCAGCCTGTGTCACAGCTGGGATGCTCCTGGGCTGTGCCTTCATCCCTTGCCTGCCTGTGGCAGCAGGGGCTTCATCGTCCTGAGTGGGGGCACCCTCTAGGCCTCTGCCATGGTCCTCTTTGGGCCATGCCCCACCAGTATGGCCTGTGTGCCTGCCCCCTCACCCAATGCCCAGGCCTCAGCACCTCTGCAGCCTCGGGCACGTCAGAAGGGCGTGGAATGGAGACCTGAGCCACCCTGACTCCCAAGGCTCAGCTTCTTATGGTCTCCTGCCAAGCCTTTCACACAGTTGTCCCGTTTCGGGGGGTGAGAATTGGGCTCCGACTGATTTCTTGTTATTTTATTACCACCACTTAAGAATGATCTAAAAGTAATTACCGTGATGGAAACGCAGCGCCCACTCCCCATAATTACTGCACTGTGTAGAAGGCAAACAGGAGTCCGGCGCTGATTTACGGCCTCCTGCAGGCCAGAGCCCAACGACGCCTCGGGGAGCAGCACTCCAGATAATGGCAGGCCCACGTCGCCCATGGGGCGCTCATTTTTTTCTGTGCCCGTAGTGAGAAATGGGTTGTTATCATAGATGACGGCTCCCGCGCCCGGCTCTTATGAAAGATGAATTAATTTCACTAATGCTTTAATGCAAACCTTTCATGGAGGAGGCCGTGCCGATAACCTCCCTGCAGCCTCTCCTTTCTTGGTGGTGATTTATGGGGTCTTTAAGTAGATGAAGCTGCCTGTATTTCCATCCATCTGCAGACTAAAGGAATCCCATTAAGCGGGGTCTGAGGGGAGCCTTGGGGGGTGGGGCAGTGAAGGATGTCAGGGCCCCAGGCCGGGAGGTGGCTATGATGCCCCCTTTCCCTCCAGGCTCAGCAAGCATCTGCCTGAAGGTGTTGCCTTGAACTGAGGCCTCTCTTCGTTCACCTGCAGCCAAGAGAAGCTGGAGTCAGTCAGACAGCCTCTCATGGGAGTGGATGCGAGGGCTTTTGGGTCCCCTGCTTGGGCGGGAGGGGGGAGGGAGGGGTGACCAATTCTCTCGGGAGACAGTCGTGGCCTGGCCCTGCTCATCCCCTGGCTCGATGCCTGCTGCTGGCACTGGTGATCCAATGCTGGGCACAGGGCAGTGTAGTATCCTCATAGCTGTAGGCATCACCTTGCCATCTGCCCCTCAGAGACGGGCACAGCACCATCCGGCTCTCTTCCCTGAAGCACCATCTGCTGCCACCCAAGTGGTCCAGAGTCACAGAGGCTGGCGGGAAACCCCTGCTGTGGCCCTGCTTGGCCTCTGAGCCTCCACACGCCACCTGTTAGGGGAAGGGCTTGGTGCCTGTCCCTACCCAGACCCAGAGGATGGAGGGCTGTGTGGAAGGTACCTGCAGTCAGACCACTTTGTTGCTTACTAGCAGGATGGTAGCCTCTTCCTTCTGGCTCCTTCCTCCGAATCACTGACTTGGGTGGAAGTGGCCTCCCTTCCCCCTTCCAGTCACCCTCTCCTTGTGGCCTGGAGGGGCTGGTGTGTGCAGGGGAGGGGCCCTTTTGGGTCCATGTGCATGGATGAGGGTCGTCTCTGGCAGTAAGCTAGCAGCTGAGAGGATGTGTATGAGCAGCCCGGGTCTTGCCATCCCAGCCCTGGAAGCCTCATGGGTCAGGGACAGAGCCAGCCATCCCTGGCAACCTGCCCCTGGTGGCCACAGCCAGTGGTAACTTCCCCCAGCCTGTGCCTTGGAGCCAGTCTTGGATCTTGGCTGGTCAGTACTCTTTGTGGTTCTGCTTGAAATCCCATCAGATAGCCATAAAATCCGCAAAGGCCTAGATTATTGGCCTTTGATTCTCATCTGTACCACCAGCTTGTGTTTTTGGTACAGCGGCCCCAAGCGAGCATGCCTCACAAAGGGTTGAAGGTCCATCCTGGCCTCTTTTGCCCCTTGGTCCTCGAGTTGGGTCCAAGAGCAGCTAAAGCAGTTCCTGCTCAGACACAGGAGGGTGAGGAGTGCCATGTGGGCCAGTCTCTCTGGCTTCCTGGCATGCCATGGGAAGCCAACTCAAAGCCGTTCTCCAGGGAATTGTCTCCCCTCTGCAATGGCGTCACAGAAGGCCAGAGGTAGAGTGAGGATGTGCAGGGGCTTGGTTGCAGAGAGCCCAGGGAGTGTCTTCAGAGAAGTTCTGGTCTCCCTCTCTTTGCCTTATGTCCTCTCACCTAAAATGCATGTGCTTCGAAAGGGGACAGGCCTTTGCCAACTGGGGAGCATGCCAGAGTCCCGGGGACATCGTTCTGTCTCACCCACGGCCTCAGTAGGGCGTCCAGTGGGCCATACCAGCTCTCTTGGCCACAGAGAGTTCGGTCCAAGGACATCGCCTTCTTCTTAGCAAGCTCCAGGCGGCTCTGGTCTGCAGCCCTGTGGCCCAGCCCTGGCTGGCTCACTCTTTAATTCACTACAGTGCCTCTCAATAGAATAAGGGTGAAAAGATGGAGTGGGGCTCTGTGCCGGTCCTGATCAATCAGAGTCAGCGGGCCTCACATAGCGTGGCCTGTCTGGCCTCCCTCTTCAGAGTGTTCCTGTCTAGGGTCTTCTGCCCCCCTGCTGCAGAATATTTATGGAGCTGCTGTTTCTAGAGGGTTTAAAGGTCGGCTTGCTCTCTCTGGGGACTCTGCGCACATCCCAGGTCAGGAACAGCTGACGTCCCAGGGGTAGAGGTCTTAGATTTGTAAGTCATTTCAAAATTAAAAGCTGACGGCGTTCTACAGAACCTAAACCGCGGTGTTTGATTTCTTTCATCTGCGTTTAGATGGGTGTAGATTTGCTGTGAACACGTGAGTGAGCGCGGGAGATGGTGGCCATGGGATGGCCTGGATCATGGGAGAAATGGCCAGGAGGGGTTTGGGAGGGCGCTTCCTAGGCAGGGGTGATGTCTGCCACCCTGCCCCTCCTGCCCATCCCCAGCAGGTGCAGCTCCAGGGCAGGGGGATGATGCAGTCATTGTCAAGGCCAACCATGAGGTTTTCTGTGGCTTTGCTTGGAGTGTCCAGCGGAGGCTGGCCCCCATCACCCGAGGCCAGCCCTCCCCTGCCATCAGCCGAGGCCGGCCCCCTTCCCCTGAGGCTGCCTTTCCTAGACAGCCCTCACATGTGCCTTGCCTCAGGTCAGGGGCTCTGTAGGTTAGGACCCTGACAATACTCTTGAGTTGGTCTCTACTAGTATCTGTCCCAAAGGGCTCCACCACATGGCCTTCCCCCCTACACCTCACCTTCCTCACCAGAGGATGGGGATCTGGACGAGCCATACCTGGGAGCTCCAAGTGAGGGTATACCCTCCACAGATAGTGGGTAGCATCTTCTGCACAGCACATGTCTTCTTCTAGAGTGACCTGGATGTGTGGCCATTGTGGGCTCAGGGAAGAACCCAAACAAGGGTCTTCCTGGCCCCATCCGCTGCCCCTCTGCCTTCCATGGCTTCTAAATAGTCTGGTCATCCCATCTTCATACATCCTGTTTCCTTTGGGTAAATATGCCGTTTGAGTGATCCAATTTTAGCACATTTATGAAGCATCTGCTATGTACAAGAAAATGCTAGGGAAGCTGACCTACCCCTACCAGATTTTAATCTGTTTTATAAAGCAGCAGTCATCAGAACTACTTGGTACTGGTTGAAGAATAGAGTAGTGGATCAGTGGAATAGATTGGGTACACAAAGACTCAACCATCAATGACAATAGTAATCTACTGTTCGACAAACCTGAAGACCCCAGTTTTGGGGATAGGAACTCCCTATTTGACAAAAACTTCTGGGAAAACTGGAATATAGTATGGCAGAAACTGGCATAGACCATTATCATATACCGTATACCAGAATAAAGTCTAAACAGGTGCATGATCTAGGTAAAAAGGCTGAGACTGTAAGCAGTCTGGGAGAGCAAGAAATAGTTTACCTGTCAGATCTATGGAAAAGAGAAGATTTTATGACCAAACATTATGAGAGAGCATTATGAAATGCTAAATGGATCATTTTGATTACATTAAATTGAAAAGGTTTTGTACAAATAAAGCCAATGTAACCAAGATTAAGAAGGAAGCAGAAAATTGGGAAAGAATTTTTACAACCAGTGTCTCTGATAAAGGCCTCGTTTCTAAAATAGGAAACTGAGTCTATAAGAATACAAGTCCTTTTCCAGTTGATAAATGGTGAAAGAATATGAACAGTTTCAGAGCAAAAAATTAAAGATTTCTATAAGCATATGAAAAAATGCTCTAAATCACTATTGATTAGAGAAATGCAAATCAAAATCAAAATGCTCTGAAGTACCACATCTCACCAGTCAGATTGGCTAAGATAACAAAACAGGAAAATGAAAAATGCTGGAGAGGATGTGGAAAAATTGGAACCCTAATGCATTGTTGGTGGAGTTGTGAACTTATCCAAACATTCTGGAGAACAATCTGGAACTATGCCCAAAGGGCTATAAATAATTACATACCCTTTGACCCAGCAATACCTCTTCTAGGACTGTATCCTGAAGCGATCATACTAGTGGGTAAAGGACCCATATGTATAAAAATATTTATAGCGGCTCTTTTTGTGGTGGCAAAGAATTGGAAATCGAGAGGATACCCATCTACTGGGGAATGGCTGAACAAGTTGTGGTATATGAATGTAATGGAATACTATTGTGCTATAATAAATGAGGAGTAGACTGACTTCCTAATAACCTGGAGAGACTTATACAAACTGGTGCTGAGTGAGGAGAACATTGTATACAGTTAGAGATGCATTGTATCTGTGATGACTGACTTTGCCAGACTGGTCTCCTCTCAGTAACGCAAGGGAGAAGACAGCTCCAAGGGACTCGTGATGGAGAGGGCTGTCCTCACCCAGAGAAAGAACCACAGAGTCTGAGTGCAGACTGAAGCAAACCACCTGCTCTCTTCCTTTTGTCTAGTTTTGTTTTGTTCCTTCTTTCTTGTTGTTCACTCCATTGGTTGTAATCCTTCTTTACAATGTGACTAATGTTTAATGGGAAGGTGTTTGTAGATCCTGTATCTGATTGCACGGAGCCTTGGAGGGGAGGAGAGGGAGAAAATGTGAAACTCAAGGGATTATGGAACTGAATGTTTGTAAACTAAAAATAAATAAATAATTTTTAAAAAAACATTAAAAGAAGAAAATGCTTTTCTGCCCCATCCCTGGCCAACAGACCAAGATGGCACCCCTTTGTCCAGGAGCACCTGAGAAGCACCCTGGAGGACTGAGAGGGCACCTGGGAGACGATTGAGTCTGGCCCCTCTGGCCGGCGGTGCCCAGACAGGTGGAACTCATAAGTAGTAAAGTCAAGATTCGAATCCAGGTCCTCAGCCTCCAGATCCTCAGGCCTTCCCAACATATCTCTCTTCCCTTCTTCCTTCTCTCTCTCTTCCTATCCCTCTATCCCTTACATCTCTCTCTCCTCTTCCTCTCTCCCTCTCTCACCCCTTCTCTCTCTCTGACCTCCCCTCCCTCCCTCTGTCTCTATCTCTTCCTCCCACCCTCTTCCTCTCTTCCTGTCCCTCTCTGTCTCTCTGTCTGCCTCTTCCTCTCCCCCCCTTCCTATCCTGACTCTATCTGTCTCTCTCTCCCCCTCTTATTCTCTCCCTATTTCCCTCTCAGTGACCCAACTTGGTCAGAGGCACCTAAGCGTCGTTCTAGCCCCTTAGAAGGAGGGGTCGACCCAGTCCTGTGGGGCCTAGTGTTGTCCCCCTGATGTGTGTCCTTGGGTGTGCGCAGTGAGATGCTTGGGGAGTGTCTTCCCCTCCCTCTGCCTATGGCCCTGGGTGGTGCCTCCCACCCATAGAGTGACAGGGTAGATGTGGGATTTGCAGTGAGTCCCAAGGGGTCTGACTCTTTTACCCTCTGTCTGTGACCTGACAGACTCTGTTTTGTTTTTCAGTGCAAATGGTCCAGGAAAGGCTTCCTCCGGACGAGGTGGTGCATCTCTGACTGGTACGTTGTGACTGGCTCCAGGGGTGGCGGGGTGCGGGCCCCACAGCCACTTTGAGGGTTGGTCTTTTTAGCCGGTAGCATTCTGGGGCCCATCCAGTAGCAGCCCAACCTTTCTGTTAGGACAGCAGTGACTCTCCCTGAAGGGTCATGTCTGGCATCTGTGAGGACAGGCTCCAACGATGGCTGAGGGCCCAACCTTTCCCTTTGAGTCCCAGAAAGGGACTCCTGCCCTCTCCCCATGGGGAGGGCCTTCATTATTCCTTCTGATGCCAGGCAGAGCTGCATTTGGCCTGGTGTCCTCCCTGAACCCCTTCTGTATGTGGCCCAATGTAAAGCCCCGCTTAGAAGGAGCAGAGACCCTCCCATCCTGCCAGCCAGAAGGGGTGGGGTGGGCTGGGTAAGCTGGAACAAGTTGTTTCATGTTGTGTTTCAGTCACACACACAGGTGGCTCTGGCTGATGGCTCTCCAGCCCACAAAGGGATTCCCAAGCTCCCCAAGTTCACACTGCCTTGTGCCCAGGGGATTGACCAATGGCCGTGGCCTATGTCCCAAGCCCCATGTGGCCCCCCCCAGGGTGCCTGGCAGTCAGGAGGGAATGCTGGTGGCACAGGGCTGTCTATTCTTCCCTCCCGCCTCAGGCCCTGTGGAGGTCATCCCTTGGTCTCTCTTTGTCCTGTCCTCTGAGCTCCCTGCCCAGGGCAGGCTTTGGCTCCTAGGGCCCATCAGTCGGGAGAGGTGCCTGGCCAAGGCCCCAGAGCTCTTCCAGCCTCAGCTGTAAAACATGGGCAGGAGCCCCTGCATGCCAGGGTTGTTACATGGTAGAGAGGAGAGAATGTGTCTTAAACCTCAGCTCTAAAAATGAGAATTCTCATTGCTACTAATGGAGAAACTCCTGGGACTGGTGCTCAGGGCCCCACACAGGCTCCCTGCCCACTTCATCTCTCATTCCCCCATGTGTACGGCCCAGCCTGGCCACACCAGCTGGCCCTGGCCTCCTCGCTCTCTGCTTTCCCCCTCCAGCCTTCTGGGAGAAGGGAGCTGGGCTCGAATCCCACTTTCAAAGCCACGCGCCCAGGCCAAGCCGGTGCCTCTCTCAGCCTCTACTCTGAGGCCATGCAGGGGGCCGCTGGGAGCCCCAACGCACTGCTTCTGGCTGGCTGGCTTGGCCGGCCCCCTAACCTGAGCCTCAGTTTCCCTCTGTGTAAGGCCTCTGAGGGCCCTTAGGCTCTGAGGGGCTATGTGTATGCCCTTCCTTTACCCCCTCCCTCCCCTGGTCTCCAGGCCTGAGCTCCCATGGTCTGCAGAATCCCCAGAGCTCTGGGAGGCATGGGGAATGGCCCCATGCTGGGGTAGTGCAGTCCTGGAGGCTCCCAGAACACCCACGCCCCAGGCCACAGCAGGGCACACTCACCTCTGTCTTTCCTCCTGTCTTGCAGTGCCTTTGACCTGGTAAACATCCACCTTTTCCATGATGCTTCCAATCTGATTGCTTGGGAAACGAGCCCGTCAGTTTACTCCGGAATTCGGCACAAGGCCCTGGGTTACGTGCTTGACCGGTAGGTGTCGTAGGCTCTAGGCCAGTCCCTCCAGCAGGATCTGCTGGGGACTTCCTCCACCCAGTGGCCTGCTCACTCCACGTTTCAGACAGTGTGAGCAAGAGATGGGGTGGTAGGTTTGGGCGGAGTGGGCATCAGATTCTGCTCCCAGGACCCTCCCTGATCCCTGGGCATCAGGTCACCCATCCACCATGGCCAGTGGGGGCCTCCTCTGGCAGACCCGGAGATGCGGCAGCAAGCCCCAGTGGGGCTATGGGTTTCACACATCATGGCCACCTGTCCAGACCCTCTCTGAGCGGGGGTTCCCCTGGTCTCTGTGTCATCCCAGAGCCATGGGGCAGAAAGCGGGGAGGGGGAAGCACTTTGGGCATGGACATGGGGTCTGCCTCTTGTGTTCTGGCCCCAGTCTCCTGCTTTGCACAGTGGTAATGATGGTGCCACCTTTCTTCCCAATTCCCTCTGGCACTTCTCTGTGCCTAGAAGGCCCTGAAGCCCCCTCCCCAGCACCCTCTGGCCCACTCCCTCTGCCCAGGAGGCCCTGCCATCCCATCCCCACCACCCTCTGGCCCACTCCTTCTGCCCTGGAGGTCCTGCTGTTCTATCCCCAGCTCCTTCTGGCCCCTCTCTGTTCCCAGGAGGCCCTGCCATCCCATCCCCACCACCCTCTGGCCCACCCCTGCTGTCCCATACCTTCACCCTTTGGCCCTTCTCTGTGCCTACAAGACTCTGCCACCCCTTCCCCCAGTTTCTTTGGCTCAAAGTTGTCCTGGTGGCAAGTTCTTCCTTCTTGGACACAGTGGCTGTCCTGAGGTGCCCTGCACCATCATTCTTGACCCCCAGGGAGCAGCCAAGAGCCTCTGTGGAGATGGTTTCGTGTATCTGCCAGGGTCTCTTCCTGGCATGAGGCAGCCCTTCCCATCTAAGCTGAACTGTCCTGGGAAAGAAGCTCCTTCCCCTCTGGTATGCCTGCTTCTCCCACAGTGAGGGGTCAGAGGGGGTATGAACGCCTGCCCCCCCCATAGTGACAGGAGAGTTTGGGAATTGCCTGTGGTCAGATCAGAAGCAGAGGCTTTTGGGTTCTGGGCATGTGCCCAGGACACAGGGCTCTCCTTTTACCCTGATCTAGCACCACCGAGGCAGGGCTCCCCACTGGCCCAGTGAGCGTGGGGGAGTTGGAGGCCCCTAGGCCACTCTGCCCCAGCCAGCCTTACGTGTCCATGTCCCAGGCTGTGGCTCCTGACTGTGCCCTTCCCTTCTCTGAGGGCCCAGTTCTGGGACCAGACCCTCCAGGGAGCCTCCCTTCCCTCCCCCCAGCACAGGACCCCTGTGTCTGGGCAGAGGCTCCCCCTGCCCTGTCCCAGTGCACATTTATGGGTGTGCTGCCTCCCAGATCCTTGCCTGTCCAAGGAATTCAGATGGATAAATGAATTCTCTCCTGTGTACCCAGCATGGGGCTCAGAACTGAGGATAGAAAGGAAATATAAGGGAGGGCATTCTTGGTAGAGAGGGCAGGGGGCATTCCTAGTGTGTGCGTGGGCAGGGGGGCCATTCCTGCTTTGGGGGGCAGAGGGCAATCCTGGTATGGGGGGGCAGGGGGCATTCCTGGTACGGGAGGCAGGGGGCATTCCTGGTGGAGGGCAGGGAGCCATTCCTGGTATGGGGGGGGGCTGGGGGCATTCCTGGTGGGGGAGGGAGAGGCAGCTGCTACAGCAGGTAGTAGGGAGAACCCTGGGCAGCCCCTCCACCCAGTCTGGATGGAATGTGCATGGGGTGTGAGCCTCCCCATCCCCTCTTCCTGGAGTAGACCCTGGTCACCTTGGTCAGGACTGTTTCAGTAACTGCGAGGGGTCTATTTGCCCTCTGGGACATCCACCCTTCATGCACAGATGAAGCCATATCACTCCCTACTCAGTAACCTCCTGTGCCCCTCCTGCCTTCCTGCAGCCCAGCCAGGCTCCAATGGCTGTCACTGGGACCCCAGCCCAGCTTCTTCCCCCAGGGCCTTGTTTCCTCAGGTCTCTGCTCATAGTCCGCCCCTCCCCCTGCTGCCGGCCCAGCCCTCTCAGGGACAGTCATCAAGTGTTGCTTCGGTGTATGGGGATTTAGGCACAGATTGTCCTCCTGGAGTGGACGTTCCTTGAGGGCAGGGCCCGTCCTGCCTGGGGGCTTTGCCTTACTCGCTCCCATCAGTGCCTGTGCACTGTGGGCACTTGAGCAATGCCTATGTTCGGCCCCCAGTTGGTGCAGACTTTAAACCACCGCTCTCCCGGCTGGGGCTGGGGGACCCCCCAGCTCTCCAGCCGTGGGTTCAGGTGTCCACCCTCTTCCTGTTCTTCCTCCTGGATTCTCGCCTGGCTCCAGGTCTGTGGTTCTGTCCTTCTTTGTTATAAGTGTGAGTGATTGTGCGGTGTCCCTGTGGCCAGTGATGGTATGGTGCTGCCTATGACAGACCCTTATGGAGCCCACTGTGCATCCTCCTTCTGGCCTGATGGGGGAGGTATCTGTGAGCTCTTAGTGGCAGGGCAGGAGACCCCCCACGATGCCCCAGGGAGTGCGGCCCAGGGGCCAGGCCTGCTTGCTGTGGGGCCACGCATCATTAAAACTGACCCCCACCAATAGCAGCGCAGGCTTGCGGGGGTGCGAGTGGTGCTGGGGCATTGCATTCCCGTGAATTGGCCTTTTGAGAGCTCAGCCAGCCGGAGCTGGGGACCTCCAGAGTGCAGCACAAAGGGGAAGTTGCAGGCTCAGTGAATAATGGGCAGCCCCTGTCAGCAACCACCAGCAGGGTCTTTTCTGCTCTGCTGATGGGGGAGGACAATGCCGAGGCAGTCCCTTTGACGGAGCCCTGCCACCAACAGTGTCCCCATTCAGAGGCTTTGGGAACCCGCAGGCCATTGTGCGCATCCCTCCTGCAGACAGCAGGGGCCAGGCCGGGCACTTCCCTGCTGATGCTCTTGCCCCCAGAGCACCAGTTAGGAGGGATATCCACGCTGGCCCTGGGGACTGCCCCCTTCTTGGGCTGGGCTCCTGTCCGGTGTAGGGAGTTCCCAGGTCTCCCAGCTCAGCCTGCTTCCTTCCACGGGGAGGGTCCATCTCCCGCCCCAATGGGCCCTTGGCCAGGGACTTCCTTTTGGATGGCCTCACTGAGGAGAAGCTTGGGCTGAATCTCATGAGTGGTCAGCCCCAGTGATGGCCTGACCACCTCTCCCTGCACTTGGGCAGCAGCCGGGACCGGGCAGGACCCAGCAGATGTGTGTGCAGCGTGAGGACTGTGGAGTAAAGAGAAGAGTGTGGGGAGAGATACAAAGAAGGGAGACCCTCCCCCATGCTCACACTCCCACTCCCACTCATGCTCCCCCACACAATATCTATTCATGCACATGCATACATTCTCATATGCACATGTTTAATTCACCCACATACACATACATACCCATGCACACACTCACCCATCCTCTCACACCCATACACACATAACGCACTCACACATATCCTTGAAAGGTTCAAGGCCCAGATAATTGGTTGATAAAAGCAGATTTGGGCAGGATGACCTGGTGCCATCCCAGGCACACCCTGCGTGACCCACAGAACCTGACCCTCTGGTGTTCCCATGTGCCCCTCTTGGCTCCGCAGAGGAGGGGGCCTCTGCCCCTTGCTGAGGGATGGGGACTCGGGAAAGTGCACTTGAGGAGGCTGGGGGAGCCCCAGCCCAGCATGCTAATGAACACTTAACACCTCAGGGCAGCCTGGCCCAGCTTGCTGGATGGGACTCCCCCACGGGACACGGTGGCTTTCTGAAGCCCTGCACACCATTCAGTTCCGTGAAATGGGATTTTTTTTCACCAGTGACAGAGCTCTTCTGTGCCCCTTTAGAAATGGGGCCGGGCTTCGCTCAGCAGAAACATTTCTCCATTCCAACTGTGAAATCCCGGCGCAAAGCAGCCTTTGTGCGGACCGTCATTTTCTCACAAATACAGTCCATTGTCAGATTGCCGGAGTTAATTTGATCAACATTGGAGCATTTAACTTTTGTGCCCACTCAAAAGACCTGTTTCATGCCCATTTGGGGCATTCAGAAGAGATGATTACCAGAAAAATAATGTGCCCGAACACAATTGGGAGCAATTAGTTTCCCAGGGAGCGGCGAGTGATGCACGGCCTCCACATAGCACCCCTTTGTCGCTCCGGGGACGGTCATCAGTCAGCTGTCACCTCAGCTCAAAGGCCCCTCCAATCGAAATGTTTCTCTTGAGGCTTTTCCCAGAACGGGCAGATGAATGAGCCAAAGAAAAACCACTTGGTCTCTAGGCAAAGGGAAACTCAGCTCGAAAGATGTGGGTCATTTCAGAAGCCCCCCAAAGTCACCGCAGCATCCTGGCTGCTTCACCAGGAATGTGTGAGTGTGTGTGTATGTGTGTGTGTGAGTGAGTGTGGTTATGTGTATGTGTGAGTATGTGTATGAGCATATGTGTCTATGTGTTAGTGTATGTGAGTGTGTGCATGTGTTTGGTTGTGAACTATGTGTGTGAGTGATTGTGTGTGCACATGTCTGTTAGTATGTGTGCATGTGTTTATGTGAGTGTGGTTGTGTGTATGAGCATGTGTCTGCATGTTAGTGTATGAGTGTGTGCGTGTGTGTGATTGTCTGTGTGTACGTATGTGTGTGAGTGATTGTGTGTGCACGTCTGTGTTAGTATGTGCATGTGTTTGTGTGAGTATGGTTGTGTGTATGTGTATGTATGAGCGTATGTGTCTGCATGTTAGCGTATACGAGTGTGTGCATGCGTGTGTGATTGTGTGTGTATGTGTGTGAGTAATTGTGTATGCACATGTCTGTGTACGTGTTTATGTGAGTGTATGTGTGAGTATGTGTATGAGCGTATGTGTCTATATGTTAGTATTATGAGTATGTGGATGTGTGTATGTGTGTGTATTGCATGAGTGTGATTGTGTGTGCACATGTCTGTGTGTTAGTATGTGTGCATGTGTGTATGTGTGAGCGTGTGTGCCTTGTGTGTACATGTGTGTTAGTGTGAGCGTGACTGTGTGTGTGTGTGAGCATGAATGGGTTGTGTAGGGGGTGAGTGGAGTGAGTGAATGTATGTGTGTATGGTGGGGTATTGTGCTATAGGGGTGGGTGCCAGAGCTATTGACTGGGGAGGTAGGGGCTGCTCTGGGCTCCCTCCCAGCTCCAAGAACTTCAGGTCCTGGGGTCTTAATTCAACCACTTTCCCAGTGTATGCACATGTCTGTGCATGTGTTTATGTGAGTGTATGGTTGTGAACTATGTGTGTGAGTGATTGTGTGTGCACATGTCTGTTAGTATGTGTGCATGTGTTTATGTGAGTGTGGTTGTGTGTATGAGCTAGCCTGGAGCCCTTGTTGTCATCCACCTTGTCCTCAGAGAAGCATTAAAGTGAGGCCTTCTGCCTCCCTCCCCCTCTCCCTCCCTCCCTTTCCCCCTCCCCTCTCTCTC
>CM053598.1:969024-1024405 GCA_028646575.1 Pseudocheirus occidentalis | reverse complement strand
TGAATCTCTCTAGAAAATCTTCTCCTGATTAAACAAGCTCTGCCCCATGTGTAGGCACTTGCTCACTGTACTTTCACTTTATGTAGGTGTGTGTGCATCAGTCTCCTACAGAGTACATGCTGCTGTCCCTGAAGACAGGAGGCGCCAGGATGCCCTTGTGCAGGGTGGGGCAAAGGTCTGTGCACACCTTCGGGGTGGCTTCACTTGCGTTCCCTGGGAGTGCCTTCGTTTTGGCGGCCCACAGAACACAGCCCTTTCTCTGCTGTGGGAGCGCCCCGCTGGGCCGTCATGGGCCTTAGGTCTCCCACGATTCCCCAGAGAAAGCCCCCAGAAGGTGACCGCCATTGCCAACACACCCCACACAAGGGCCTCACCTGTTACTTTGATTTGTTCTGTTTGTCTTTTTATTAAAACTGGGAACAAGAACCACGATGTTCCTGTTCCCCCAAGCGGTCCATGTTCCTCTCAAGTCCGTCTCTTGGTGTGTAGGTGAGACAGCTATGAAGGGGATGAGAGGGAGGGTTTAAGGAAGGAGGAAGAATGGCAGTGGGCATGGAGGCCTGCCAGAGAACCCGGGGCAGCTGTGCCCATGGGGGCACTGGAAGCAGTTTCTCTTGTTCGGCTGTTTTGTTCAGGTGGGCACAAAAGTCGTACCTGGCTAATGCTCAGGTAGCCAGAAAGGGACAGGAATGAGCATTTATTGTGTGCCTCTAATGTACCGGGCACACTGTTGCCACCTCTCCATCCTCCATCCCAGCCCACTTGGGCTCATCAAGACCAGTTCTCGGTGTGGTAGTGTCCCTGCAGCACTTCCTGGCTACCTGATCGTACCCAGTTTGGGCCTGGGGTGCCCATTTGGGGCTGGCATGCCCTGAGGGTGCCTGCCTTGCTCTCCCTGAGATTGGCCCTGGTGCGGGCATTGCGTCTATCGTGAGTGGCAGGTGCCCTGTGTGTGGGGTCCATCTTGGAGAGTGCTCCCAATTGCATTGGAACTGTTCCTTTCTTGCTGATTAATTTACTCACAAATGGAGATAAATTGTTCAGTGCCTTTGGAGATATCTGCATGTAGCTCAGAGTAATGAATGTTTCACCTGTGGGTTGGGAGGGTGGCCACCCTTCTCCCCAGGTTTCCCCACATATCCCCATTTTGAGAAAAGAAAGTCTTAATTTTAGAGGGTTATACAGGGAAACCTCTTGCCAAATCGTGGATTCCAGTTTTCAGTTCAGAAAATAACCCTCATCGTTATAAGAAATGGCTTAACATGGCTAAAATTTGTGGGCTCCTTGTACCAATGTCCAGTTAGTCACGAATTGCTCTAACTTAGGGATGGGAGGAGCCCAGATTCCATGGTCCACTGTGAGCCTCACACAAGTCCTGTCCTGAGATCCTAGGGGTGACCCTCAGCAGTGGGTATTTAGTGAGCCCCCCCCAACACCAGGACAGCAGAGAAAAGTTCAGGAAACAAAGATGGAAGGGCCTGCTGGTCAACCACTGCCTGGGTCCTAGCCTGTGGTTGCTACTAGTCTGCCTTGCAAGAGAGAAGAACCTGGGGGCAGTGTCTAATTTCCATGATGGGCAGGGTCTTGACTTTTTATTATCCCCAGGGATTCCCCTGTGGAATCACAGACACAACTAATTAAAGGTGCCCTCCACTCAGGAGAACATGAAAGCCTCCCACAGGCCCTTGAGGGTCACTAGGAGACCCTGCTTGTCCTCATATTTCTGACAGCAGGGCTTCTCCCCTGGGAAGACACAGTGCTCCCATATGATAGAGTGAGAGTTATTTGCAAAGACCTCCCTTTCTGGAGGCTCAGTCGGGGGTGGTGAGGGGGAGGCCTCCCTTTCTGGAGGCTGGGCCGGGGGGTGTTCCAGGCTGTGGGGTGGGCAGGGACCTCCCAAGCCTGCTTCCACTACAAGTGCTTAACCTGCAGCCTCCTCCGATGGCAGTAAGTGACAGGTCCTCCCATCATTAGACACGACTCCTATTACGTCAGGCGGCCGTCAGTGTCGCAGACCCATCAAGCCAGAGCAAGGCAGAATTTCCAAGGCCTAAAAAATTGATTTTTATAGCTCTTCTTGTATATTAGGTATATAATATTGATGCGGTCCTTCTTTTAGCCTTAATAGCTTCTGACAAGGGAATTAATTTTAAAAAACACAGCATTTTTCCCCCAAATGGCACCATATGAGAATTAAAAATGGCCATGCCCTCCGAGTGAGGCGGCTCTTGCACGGGCCGTCAGGGCCGATGATTGCCAAGGCTTCTGACAAGCGTTTCAATCCCTGGCTCACCCTTTGGAGGCTGCTGGGTGTTATTAATTGCTGCCGGCTCTCCCATCAGAGAGAGTGGGACAGAAATATGATGGAGGTCAGCCTTTTAATGACAGGTCTACAGCTTTTGAGACATTCCAGTGAAGACCCTTGCATTAGGTCATTTCAGGCACACTTAGCCCGTTGCCAGGGAAGTCTTCCTGGGAACAGATTGTCCTCTCTGGGCTCCAGGAGCCTGGGACCCAACCAGAATCCTGGCCATGGAGCAGGACCAGCAAGGGGGGGGAGCTGGGGATCCAGAAGCAGCTCTGGTTCATCAGTGGTGGTTCAAGATCAGGCTCAGCCTTGCACAGTCAGTGTGGTCAGAGGTCTAGAACCAGCACCACCCCCCAGGTTCTCAGCCCCAAAGTGTCTGGGCTTGGTTTCTGCTTTGAGACATTGGTACCCAGTGGGGGTTTCTCCCCCCTTCCCCTCCTACCCCCGCAATGCTTGGGTATGGTTTTCCCTCATGCAGCCAGTTTGTATAAACACCAATGCAGGTTGGCCTCGAGGACTGTTTTCTCCTCCTCTTGGCTGCTTGGCAGAGCCCTCTCTGCTTCTGAAGCCCCTCTCCCTGTGGTAACCTCTTGATAACCTTCCCCTTGCCGGCAGGGAGATGCAGTACCCTTGTTGGAAACGGTGGCCTGGCCAGGGGCGGAGCGGGGGAAGCACATGTCCTCCATTGTCTCTGCCCCAACACTTCACTGACCACAGAAAATGTTGGCATTTTCTCCCTCATGCACAGTTGCCTTAGGGGTAGGTTCTGTCAGAGACCCGCTGAAGCTGGCCCATCAGACGGCACAGATCCAGAGTGCGTGGGTGCCCAGGGCTGGGCGGGCTTCACCCTCTTCCCACCCCAGACAGGGTCCCCTTGCCAGGCAGCAAATGGGGACTGAGGAGTCTGACTCGTGGATGCCAGTGGTGGGTGGATGATGATTTTCTCAGTGCCCCGTCCCTCTCTGTGTGGGCCCACTCAGGATGGTGGGAATGCTGGTTCTGGAGGAGGTCCGGTGGCCTCCCCAGGAGTGGCCCGTGGAAGCTCGACTGGTCCCTGGCCTCCTCTTCCTCTATGGCCAAGATCCGGCCCCATTCAGCGGCCTGACAGAGCTGGGGGTGGAGTGGGTTTTGTTTTGTTTTTAAAGGGGAAAAAAGGCCTTTTCAGGAGTGTCGGGTTGGGATGAATTGGCCCGGGAAGCATGTTTATAGACTGAGCTCGGAACTTTGTCTTTGTGTGGGAATGTTGAGGACACGTCCCAGTCTGCCTGAATGAAGTGGGATGACGCAGCTAATGCGGCGTCCTGCTGGGGGCTGGGGCAGGGCCAGCCCAGACCTCCCACCGCTCGCCATTCAGCACCAGCCCTCTGGAGCTCATTTTTCCCATCCCTCAATGCCTTCAGTCTCCTTTACAAACAGCAAAGTCAACTTTCACACCGAAGGCCCTAGAAGAGCTGTAGGACTTAATCATGTAAACAGAAGGTTACCTTCTGACCTGCTGCCCATACCTTGGCTCAGGACAAAACCCACCCGGCGACTGCATTAGGCATGGCTATTAGTGGGATAATGCAGTGGAGCCCCAGGGGCCTCCTCCCCTGCCCTCCAACCTTGCCTGCCTCCTGGCTGGCCCTGAGCGGGCCGGTGTGCACAGGGGACACAGTTGAATGTGTGTGAGCCCATGGGATGCCAGAGGCGTCTGCACATGGAGGCCCTTCTTTTCCTCCTCTGGCTGGGGAGGGGGCAGAGATGAGCACTTGGAGAGCCACAGAGATACTGGAGGGGCTGGAAAGGAAGCCTTTTGCACACCTGTTAAGGCAAGTGGCCTGATTTTGTGGGGCAAGAGAGTGGTCTGGTAGGGCACGGGGAGGTGCGGAGCAGCTCGGTCAGGAAGGGACCCGAAGACCAAACAGGAGTCACCTGTCAGGTTCCAGAGACCTCCAGCTGAGGCAAGGTAGCACAGCAGGGCTGGCATGCGCCTGGTGGAGGTGGGGGGCTGTGGGTGTGGAACGTTGTATACACTGGCCGATTTGGCTGGTGTAAGAGTGAATTCGGAGCTCTGTTTTCCCCCTTTCCTTTTGCTTGTTACAGGAGATAGTAGAGGCTTGTATTTGAGGATGAAGGTGATGGAAAGGCCAAAGGTTTCAGTCTTTTTTCCCTAAAGAACCAGTTTAAAAAAAAAAAGACATCCCCTACCCCCAAAACACACACATTAGGTGTTCTGTGACATCTGTAAGCAGACTTCTCAGACTGCCCAGTAGTGTGTGCCTACATGGAGTCCATCCCCTCCTTCTGTGGCAGAACCAGGTGGAGTCCAGCCCCTCCTTCTGTGGCAGACCTGTGTAGAGGCAGCCCCCCCATTCTGTGGCAGACCCGTGTGGAGGCAGCCCCCCCATTCTGTGGCAGACCCACATGGAGGCGGCCCCTCCAAGGATTTGCTGAGGAAGAGGGATGCACAGCACGGCTACTCAGGATGTTTGCGAAAGGCTTTGGATCAGTCCTCTGAGGAAGCCTGTCCATATCATTTCTGTCCTCACTCCCCAACATGATCAGGGGCAGACCCAGGGGCTTCCCTGCTCATGGGTTGGTGCATCAAGCAGGCAGAGGCTGTGGGCCACAGGTTGGAGGATGTGGGTGTGGAGTGCCGCCTGTGACCCCAAACTCAGGCAGGCGCACAGTCCACAGGCTGATGAGCCTCGTGACCCAATTCGTACCAGCCCAAGTCATTGAGAGTAAGGGCAGCAGAAGGAGGGCCCTTTGTCTGAGCTTTTGGGGGGTCATGGGCAGCCCCGACACTCCAGTCATACCTTTCACTTAGAGAGAAGGGAATCTCCTTGCACAGACCCTGGGAGAAGAGAGAACCCTAGCAAGATCTCGACAGGTAGATGCTTAGGAAAAGCTCCCCTCTCCCCCACTGAGGGTCTTCCTCTCCCAGAGACCCCCAGTGGGCAGGTGCCTTATGCACTCCAGGGCAGAGTTCTGCCTCCTGTGCCTGGGGCTTCTCCAGGTCACATGCAATGAGAATCTGCCTCATTCTGTTGTCTCCCGGGTTTGTGGTGCTGGTCATCAGAGAGACACTGGTGATCTTGGGAAGGTCAGTGAGCACTCCCTGAGAGGCCTGGTTTAGACATCTCCCAGAGGATGCTCCTTGCTTTCCACCTTTGGTACCCCCTCCTTGGGAGGATTCCAGATGCCCAGGAGACAGGGTGGGGACAGGGCCTGGCCAGCGGCATGGACACACTGGCCCTCATGCTCCACCTGTCCCTCTAGGGATCTGTTTGTCTGTCTATCTGCCAATCAGTCCATCTGTCAGTCCATTCATCTGTCAGTCTGTCATTCTGTCTGTTCTGTATGTCTACTAGTCTGGTCATCTGTCTGTCAGTCTATCATTCTGTCTGTACGTCTGTCAGTCATTCTGTCTGTCATTCTGTCTGTACGTCTGTCTGTCAATCATTCTGTCTGTCTATCATTCTGTCTGTCTTCCTCTCTCCCAAGCACTTTCAGTCTTTCCTATAGTCCTCTTCCATCTTGAATCTGCCAGGCATTTCCTTCTCGGCAGACCGTGTCAGGGCATTTCTGGCTCACAGTGTCCTCCCTGCAAGTTGGTGGGCTGAGCCCAGCTTCTCTTCTTGTCCCCATCCTACAGAAAGGCCTCCTGAGGCCCAGAGGGGGGTGGTGAGTGGCCCAGGCTCCCTCAGCACTCAAATTAGGTATAGCCAGGACTCCGCCCCTGCCTGCCTGTGTCCAGGTCCCTTTCTGTTTCCAGGTGGCCCCATTTTGAGATCTCCTGAGTGGCAGGTCACTTCTCCTGCCTTTTTTTAGCACTAGCACAGACTGGGTCGAATGTAGCTGGCTGCCAGATGAAGTCACAGATGCCTTCCTGGCGGATGTCCCCAGCTCCATGCTCACATTGCACAGCGGGATGGGGGGAGGGGACGTAGTAGGCGACCCCTCCCCAGGAGCTGTGGGGAAGGGGCCAGGTCTGTGTGTCCAGTGTGTGGGCCACCCTCTCCCCATCGCTGCACTGTGAGGGCGGCAGCCTACGTGGACTGAGAGACCCAGGGGACATGGAGCTGTCTTGGCAGAGAATGTCTGATCCTTCATCCCTCTGGGGGATGAGAAATGTGAGGCCTGGGGCCCTGGAATTTGGGGGTGTAGGTCTAGCTCCCATCACAGCCAGATGGAACGGCCTCCAGTCCTTCAGCTGGTCAGGCAGCATCCATTAAACACCTACTGCGTGCCAGTGCCCCCCCCAGATGTTCTGCCCCAGCAGGGTCTGCCTCATGGCCTTTCTTCTTCCCGTCATTTGGATCAATCACCATCAAGTAAAACTTGATTCATGGTGCATCTGAGAGAATTTCTAATGATGGGAGATGGGCAGCTTGGAAAGCAGAGCAGAAAAACCAGCTTGATCAGCTACAAAGAATAGCTGGTCTGATGCTGTGGAGCCTCTGCCCCTGGACCCCAGGAACACCCCTGACCCTATAGGAACACCCCTGGGCCCCCAGGAATACCCCCAGACCCCCAGGAGTACCTCTGCCCCCTGGGTCCCCAGGAGCACCTCTGCCCCCAAGCCCCCTAAGCACTTCTGTCTCCAAGCCACAGGAAGGGGGACCTGGACCCCCACAGAAGCTGTGCCACATAGAGGAGGGGACTCTAGCACTAAACTTGGTGATGATTTCAAATCTGGGAGAGCAAAAGAATGGTGCCCCTTTGACAGACAGAACTAGGGAAGTTGGGGGTGGGGTTCACAATAAGTAACCAGCACTGCCTTAGACATGATGACTTTTCAGCATCACTGGGACATCTAACCTGCCGTCTGTGGGAGGCCTTTCATAGCACGTGCACACACACACACACATGTGCGCGCACACCCCACCTACCCTTAAAGTTGTTCTCTCCACACTGCTCAGGCTACCTTTCCTCCACTCCAAATGAGAGAGACCTGGGAGGTAAGTGTTGGGTGCTGACGGGCCTCCAGGGCCTGGCCTTGCCTAAGCAGGATGGGGTGCAGGGCAGGGCAGGGGGGAGCTTGGGGAGTAGGTGAAGTTGGTCAAGATGAGCTGGAGCTGTGGGAGAGACTTGAGGGGAGGGATTGGTCTCCCTGGGTTTAGGAAGGAAGAAGCCTGGGGAACCTTGGAAGGAGAGAGGGATGTCCCGACTGACTACTCCCATCTGAAGCTTTGGGAGGGACATCTTGAGACAGGCTGAGTGCCCAGGGCAGGGATCCAATCTCTGTCCAGATGAGAAAATAGACTCAGAAGTGGCACGGGAATGCAGCTTATAGGCTTGGTCTCAGGCCCTCTAGTCCTTGGTGGGGGGCGCCTACTACAATCCCTTCAGCCCAGCCCTTCTTGCTTTGATGGCCTGGCTGTCACTCCCATAGAGGGAGAGCAGCAAGGACCTCATTGCAGAATGCTACCCCCACCTTTGGCAATGGTCAGTGAGATGGAACAGCCTTGGAGGCCCCTATGTGGTGCTGCCCAACCGGCCTGGCATCATACCCAAAGTTCAATGCCCTCACCTCTAAGGTGGGGATGAGCAGACTCCTGGTGAGCCTTCTCAGGGCTGCCATGGGAGGACCACAGCATCTGGGTAAAGCCCTTCATAAAACTGAAGTGGTTAGAAAGGCCTGGGACTTTTGCCATCCTGTTTTCACTGGGGACCAAAACTTCCCATTGGGGGCCTACCAGCTTCTAGGGCCATTTGCAGCCTTTGCCTGAAGGTCAGGGGCTTCTGTCCAAACTGGAGCAGTGATCCAAGAGAGCACCAAGGGGGGTTCCCTGTGTCCCATCATCCACGGAAGGTATGTTGGAGGGCCACAGCTGCCCTCCTTGGGGATGTCCTGCTCAGGATCTTTCCTGCCTCCCCCAGCTTTCTCTAAGTTAGACTGACCCTTTCAGAAAGGTTCCCATTTCCAGGCTCACTTTTCTGTCTGGGAAGTTGGCTTGTTCTCCTGTGTGTCAGCAGGAAGTTGCTGAGTCTTTGTGCCAGCTGGTGAGACTTAGAGAAGCCCCAGGCACAGCAGGCAGAATTCTGCCCTTGACTGAATAAGGCACCTGCCCACTGGGGGTCCCTGGGAGGGGAAGACCCTCTGTGGGGGAGGGGGGAGCTTTTCCTAAGCATCTACCTGTCGAGATCTTGCTAGGATTCTAAGTTCTCTTCTCCCAGGGTCTGTGCAAGGGTGGGAAGGCGGGGGCATCTCCCCTGTCATAGGGCAAGTGGAGCTCCTTCCAAAGTTCAGCCTCTCATCAAGGTGTGAGGAAACACTTTTCTCAGGACAGACCCTTACCCCACAGTCTGAAGGGGACCCCCAGGTCCTCTGGTGGGTCAGCAGCAGAGACTCTGAACAAAGTGAGGTCTAATGGGCTCAACCGGCTGTGAGCCGTGACACCTAGCCATGACTCTGGCAGCCCCAGGATGACCAAGGGGGCCTCTGAGGCTTGGCTAGCTTCAGAGGGTTGGTCAGGAGAGGGAGGCTAGGTCCATTGCCCATTGGCTGTGCCTGTGGTGGGCAGCCACAGTGGACCCTGGGGGCTCCCAAGTGCTTTGTTAGCCCGGGCAGCATTTGTTTTTCCTGAGAAAGAATGGCCGGCGTCCTGCAGGAGAAATCACTCCAGCTTGTCCCTGTCAGACTTCTCCCAGGCAGGAATTTATCAGCAAAGTAATCTCTGGGAAATGGATTTTCACAGCTTTAAAAGCACTGTGCTTCCTGAGTGGGGCCATAGCTCAGCAGCCCTTCCTCCGACTCCTCGGCCTGGGAGATCGAAGCTTGACCCATTTGTGTGGTTTCTGGGTGTTTTCAGACTCCCTCCCTCTGGCCTGGGCTAAGAAGCCCCTCCCTCTAATTAGCCCCCTGTGACCCTGGCCAGTTCCTGTCTTTCCTGGGGACCCACGGGGAATGCACAGGGGTTGTTCCCATGCCCAGGGTTTCAAAGAGAGTCAGGGCTGGGAAGACCCTCATTCCAGGGTCTGGCCCTGGGCTCAGCTGACTCTCCCCCCCGGAGAATGCTGCTTTTACCTTCGCTGCTCCCAGTCCCCTTCATGACTGCCTCCCTGGCCTCTTGCATCCTGAGATGGCGTTAGGTCACGTAACACCTCCTCCGGGAGGCCTTCTATCCTTTGCCTGGCTTGGGACACACATGTGGTCTCTTCTGCAGATGGTGCGGGCCACTCAGGGTGAGGCCAAAGGTGGCCTCATTCTGGGAGAGGTCTTCACGCAGCAGGTGCCTCGTGTATGCTGGCCCCTTGCTTGACCGCTGGGGCAATTAGGGCCCTGCCTGTGTAACGAGGCCCCTGTCTTCTCTTTCAGAATCATCGACCAGCGGTTTGAGAAGGTGTCGTACTTTGTCTTTGGAGATTTCAACTTCCGACTGGACTCCCGATCCGTGGTGGAGGTGGGCATGGCCTGGTCCCTAGGGAAGGGCGGGGCTGCGGCTTCTCTGAGCTGGACAGGGGGACGCCTTGCTCTTGCTGCTACCACCCCAGATTCAGCTATAGCCTGGCAGTCCTGCTGGGTGTTTGTGACCATGGGCAGCTGGCATGGCCTCAGGGGGTTCCTGGTCAGGGCTTCTTTGTGGTCCCCTGTGGGTACATTCTCATGGGAAAGGGGGACCTTTCTGGGAGATCCTGAAGCTCCCTGGAAAGCCCTGCAGAGCTGGGGTCTTTGGTTTAGATATGGAAAGAAGTAATTTGCTATTGGCTCCCATACCTATGGCTTCCTCATATGTGTATGGTGTGTGTGTGTGTGTGTGAGTGTGTGAGACAGACAGATAGAGCCCCGAGGCTCTGAAGCCTTTGTCTGGGAGAGGGTGTTTAATGAGCTGCCCTGCCATGGGCATCCTCTGGGTTTGCTGTGATGGCGCAATGCTGCATCAGCCTCCTCACCAAGGCTGGGGCCTCCGTCGTCCCAGAGACTCTTGGGCACTTTCTCTGCTGCTGCAGCTTCTCCCAGTCTAGACCATGGCTTGGGAGCGAGGTCTTCCCCGTCATGCTTGCCATGGTCCTGTCTCACAAGGAGACACATGCGGAGGGAGACAGGGGGCAACAGGCCTGTAAAAACGAGGGTCAGGACTGCGTCACCATGTAAAACTGGACAATAAAAGGAAGGTAGGCAGGGGGACTGGAGGCTGAGCCTGCCTCAGAGACAGCCCTGGGTTCAAGTCCTCCCTGACTGACTGGGGATCTCTAGACTGTTTTGGAGACATTCCCTGCATTGATGAAATCATAGGTCTGATTGAAAGAATGGTAATTACATCCCCCTGGGGGTACCAGATTTGATCTCCTTTCCCTTCACCTCCCTTTGTCTCCTTGCCTTGGACACCTACCCTCCCTTGACCAGTGGGTGCTCACTCCCCAGAGGTTTGAGCAGCCTCTTCCTGGGCTCACCACCATTTCTGTGGCAAGAGCAGTTGATGCGCATGTGTGGTGAGAGCCTGAATTAGTCCCCTCAAGCCTTGGACCTTCCATGGTGCTGGGGACAGCACCAGCCGCCAACCAGGATATCCCTTCTAGGGCCGACCGGCCCTCCAGACAACAAGAGACTTGGCTAGTCCCCAGATCAAAGTGAACAGAAGTCACAGAGGTGGAGTTTTCTTAATCCACCTGTGGCTGGAAGTCCCACACATGCCACAGCCACGCGGTCCATTTGTGGCTGATACCAGATATTCCTCGGAAGCCGCTCATTCTAGGAGGAGGCCAGGGCTGGCGTGATGTTCATCTTCCTGAATGTGCCTGCTCCGGGAAGGCTGGCCAGAACAGTGCCATTTTATGTTTATGCAGTGAAGGTGGTACGCACCTCAATTGGCGAGGCTTGACCTCTGTGAAAGATAACATAAAGAATAATGGGGATCCGGCCAGAGTAACGAGCCCGTAAATCCTCGTGAGCCTCCTGGTGACATCATCAGCTCTCCAGGAAGGGCTGGTAAGGAGGAGAATTACAGTCGTGGCTATCTGTGTCCTTCTATTGATTACCTCAGAGGAAGAGTTATGGCGGGCTTCCCTATTAAATACGGCATCTTGGAAACACAGAATTGGAGGGCAAATCTCGGTGCATTTTCAGAGGCCTGCTGGACGCTCTTCAGAGAGGCTGAGTGATGCCTCCAGTTCCAGTCCGGGGCCATGGCCTCCAGACCTGGGAAGGAGCATCCTGTCCAAAGGGACTTCCTTAGCCCTCCCCAAGCTCCAGGGTGGGATGCATTGCCTAGTTTGCTGCAGTCTTTCCTCTGGCCGTCATTCATACAGATCTGCCTTGCCCCCATCCCCATTTCTGAGGGTTATTCGTGCCCCCACCCCCACCCCAGCCCAGCACATTGGAATCCACATCTCCCTTCTGGCTGGCTGGAGAGGGAAACTCAGAGGCTCATATCCAGTTTCAGAGCTGGTTCTTAAGAAGCCCTGGAGGAACCTTAAAGGGACAGGCCAGGCAGTGCCTTCCCAGGTCTCTTGATACCTTTGGCTCAAAGAGGGGCCGAAGGAAGGAAGGCCACCAAGGTGGCAGCCCCTCCCCACACTAGGTGCCACAGCCTTCATTTTACTAACTTTGCTTGTCTAAACACTCCTCTGGGGAAAAAAAATGTGATAGGCAGGAAGATGAGGAATGGAGAATTATGGATTTAGGGGAAGGATTTGTAGGAGTCCTTTTCCAGATAGTATGGGAAGGAGGAGGAGGCAGATTCTGGAAGTCCTGAAAGACCACAGACCCGATTAGGGGAAGGTTGTCTCAGGCCAGGCCTAGGGGCTTGATAAACTCTGGGGTGCCTGTGAGCTGAAGATGGAGACTCCTCCCAGGGGCACACTGGCCTGGGCTCAGAGTGGTCCAAGGGCCCCATGTGGGCATGATGCCATATCCAGGCTATTTTAAGGAGCTCCCTCTATGTGGCTTTACCAGAAGATCCTAAAATATTCCAAGTCACAGATGGACCCTGGACAGAATGAGTGAGCGTCACCAAGCCGCCTCCCTTCTTCCCATCTCTGCCTGTGACCTCTCAGCTGGACCTATCTGCTGTGCCAGAGGCCAGGGTCCCACGGTGACTTCCTACCATCATTCCAGGACCATTGACTGAGGGTTCAGAGACCGCTGACCATAACCTGTCTTCCCTACAGATGAAGGCCTGTGCAGAGTGACAGAGGCAGGGATCAAACACAGCTCCAACAACTCCAGACACCGAGGTTTTCCCCCAAGTCATGCCCTACCTCATCCATGCTGTAGATCTGCCTTCACCTTGTCTGGTTCTTTTTCTTCATCATCTAGTTCAACCAGAGACTCTAAATTGCAAGAAACTGGGACAAAGTTTCACCCCATTTGTCTGATTTTACCTTTTTTATTCTCCCAATCACCGGGCTTGCCTAAAGAGCCTTCCTGAGACAGGAACAAGTACTTCCAGGCAGGAATGAGCCTTCCACAACCACACGCCCTCCGTGAGCCACATGCCCACCCCATGCAGAAATCATGAGAGGCAAGAGAAGCCAGGGCACTTCCAAAAAGGAAGTGAGTGGCTCTGTGGAGGAAGCCGTGATGTGTCCGTGCCTTTGCAGAAACGGCTCTGGCTCCCACCGAGCCCAGGGACATTGGGACGTCAGATGGCAGAGCTCCAGCCTTAATTGACAATAAAAACCATAATCAGCATCATGCATTTATAGAGTCCCTTCCTCTGCACAGGTCAATTAATAGAAGATAAATCATTAGCATTCCATATATTAAACATTTTTATGTGGGCTTTAATCTAAAGTTGTATTGATTGCTCCATGAAGAAATTCTCCTTTCGTGATGTTGGAGAAATCCAGGCAGGATCAATAAAGCCACGCGGCTCCTGTGAAGCAGAGCTTTGAAGGCATGCCCAGGGAAAAGGTGGGATGGACTCCCCAATACAGCCTGGGACCCAGAGTATGCCGGACCTGATGAGAAAGGACAGGAGAGGAGGAGGAGGAGGAGGGAGGGAGTGTCCTGTTACAGGGGGCTGGGCGGGCTCCACAAGGTGCCACTGGCAGATGCTTCCTAACCTTTAAAGGACAAGTGGCCAATGGGGAATCGATCGAGCCTGACAGCGGAAGAGATTTTCCTCTTTCAAAGAGTCCAGAATTCTCAGGGAAAACATTGGCCAACTTGGGGTACAGAGAGAGGCCCAGAATGCCGGGCACAGATGGGTCCTAGGCAGAGTCCAGGCTTTGGAGGCCTGAGAAGGTTGGTTCAGATGCCTCTGGCCAGTGTGCATCCCTAGACCACCACCAACTTTGTCCTCCCTTCCCGGCTGACCATCACATCTGCTGGCCATCTGTTGTGACTCCAGCTGGAGGGGATGGTGACCAACTCCTCCCCAGGGACCCGGGCTCAGATGAGTCCCACATCGGGGATGAGCCAATCGCCGGGATCCCGCAGGGCAGCGGGACTGGCCATCTTGGGCCTCGTCAGGCTGATGCACCGGGATGACCTCACATGGGAGAGCTCTCCGCACCGCCAAGGTCCTCCGAAGGCGCGTGCTGGAAGCTAGCTTTGGCTGCCCAGGTTTATGTCCTCATGCTCTCTCCCACCCGCCGAGAGTGACACTGGCACTTTCCCAAAAGGGGGAGAAAAAATCAATCCTCCATAATGGTGTTTGCTCAAGAAACATATCTATGTGTAGTGAGGTGCGGACTCTCCTTCATCTCCATGGATTCTGGGAGGACAGGTGTTTAATTGTACATTATTTGCTATTTGTGCACAATTTGTTCTTGAAGGGAGCAAATAAGCTTTTGAAAGAAAGTGTGAAATCACCTTTGCTCTCTTCCCTTTGTCTTGGGAATTAGGAGTTTAGTGGCAGAATTGTCCCTGCTGTCTCTGTCCCCAGAGACGACCTCTCTGTCTCTGGGGTTGGGGGGCGCTTAAGCAAGCCGGTCACCAGTTTGATCCCATTTGATTCTCAATGGACCCTGGAAGGTCATTCCTATTATTATGCCCATTTTCCAGTTAAAGAAACTGAGGCAGGCAAGGTGAAGTGACTTGGCCAGGGTCACACAGCTAGTAAGTATCTGAGGCTGAACTTGAACTCAGGTCTTCCTGACTGCAGGCCCAGCACTCTGCTTATGGCAGCGCATGCTCGCTTCCCCAGTCAGCCTCAATTGGAGCTTGGTGGGGACTTGTTCTCCATAGTGTAGCCATTCCTACCCCCTGACCAGCTTCCCAGCCTCTTCCCAGGGCTGTGGGTCCTGTGGATGCTTCCCCCAGGCTGGGAAGGCTCCCCCTGGGCCCCTGATGAACCAGGTGTGAGCAGGTAAGTCCATTTCCCCCTCCTTTGTCCTTGACTGTCCATGCACTGCCTAGAGCAGGCAGGCCACGGGGCTGGTGCTGCTCTGATTCACCTCCCGCCCTCCCCTCCCACCAGGCAAGCCAGGGTTGATGGGGACACCCCCGTGCCCAACAAGCAGAGAGGCCACTATGCCTGGGCCGAAGGAGGGCTCCAGAGGGCTGCTGTGCATTTGGGGCTTTAGGGGAACCCACAAGGAGCCATTGGAAGCTGGCCGAGTGGGGAGGATGGACCCAGAACCACATGCCAGGGAGGCCTCTTCAGTCTGTGGAAGGGGGCTGAGGCAGGGAGGCGCCTGGGCTGGGATGGTGGTCACAGTTATCTAGCTGAGAGATGACCAGCACTTGCTCCAGTGGAAGGGAGAGCAAGGGGACAGAAAGGGATGGTTTGTTACACGTGTGTGCACGTGGGCTGTGGCTATGCTTTTGAGATTGAGACTTGGGAAGGTACTCCAGCAGTGACTTGGATGGGAGGTCTGGGCCTTCAGGATTAAAGAGGAGGAGTTCCACTGTAGCACGTTTAAGACATTCCTGGGAAATCTGAGATGTCCAGTAGACCCTCAGTGATGCTCAGGGGAGCCCAGATCAGGATCCTCTGCATGGAAGTGATGGTTAAAGCCATAGGAGCTGATCAGCTCACCAAGGGGGCCAAGATAGGGCATGGGGCTCCCACCCATAGTGAGGAGGGCTTGGACAGGGCATGGGGCCCCCACACTTAGCAAGGGGACCAGGAGACAGCCTCTCACACATAGGGAGGAGCAGGAGCCTTTTTTCATGTTGTCAGGGCATAAGGTGCTCTCCATGCTCCACCCAAGGCTCACAGATGGCTCCCCAGGGATACTGGACATCTCTGAGAGGAGCTGGGAGATAAGGGACCATGGTGCCATTGGAGACCCTGCTTTTTTCTCTTGTCTCTGAGGGTGGATGGGTGGACAGACAGCGTATTAGCAGCCCTGAGGGCGGCAGCGACCCAGGAAGGGCTGGGCATCAGGAACCTCAGCTGCTCGGCTGACATCCCTGCCTTTGGGCTGAGGCTGCCAGCCTTCCTGGCAAGATTCATTGGAGGTTAATTAAATCCATCTTCAAAACACCGAGGGGCCAATGAGCCGCATCCTCGTGGTCCTGTTTCATGGCTCATCCTGGGACCGCCAGCTTCCGGCTGCCCCACGTGCGCCAGTCACCCACTTTCTTATTCATGACCACTGTTGAAGACAACACTATGCCGGCCGGACCCCCGGGACTCCTGACAGGAAAGGGGAGCAAGTCCCTCCAGGAATCAGCAGCTTCTCTCATTTCAGATGCAAATTGAACAGAAAAGCAACTTTGATCAAATTTGGTGCAGCTTGGGCCATAATGAAAACACACACATTAAACGCAATTATCTGGTGCTGCCTAACAGGTCGGACCGTCACTGCCCCAATTAATGCCGCAGCCTGGGAACAGCTCAGGCCGCGTGCGGCCGCAATTGTTCCCTGGGCAGCTGGGAGGCTCAGCTGGGCCAGTGACAAAGAGTGACGGCCGTACCAGCAGCTCCCGTCCCCGCGTGGCCCCAGCTCGGTCGAGCTCTGGCCACACCTGCCATTCATCACCTAGCTGACAGCAGACCGGGATGGATAGATGCAGAGACCCGCGTCTTTGTTGTTTGCCATAGTGATGGGTGGGCTGGGGTCCCTGCTCCCAGGGGCCCTGCGGGATGTGGCTTTAGCATCAGGGACGCACCCGTGCTGGCCAGGGCTGGGAGGGACCCTGGGAAGGGAGGATTTGGACCCTGCCCTCAGGCAGCTCAGAGGACTAGGGCAGAATCTCCTCTCCCCTCCCCTCCATCCCTGACTTCCTTTCCTTCCCCTCCTCTGTCCCCTCCCCTTCTCTGTCTCTGTCTGTCTCTCTCCCTCCTTCCCCTCCCCTCTTCCCCCTTTTCTCCCTCCCCTCCCCTCTTCCCTCTCCCCTCTTTCCCCTCCCCTTCCCTCTCCTTCCCTCCCCCTCCCCTCTACCCTTTCCCTCCCTTCCCCTCTCCTCTCTCTCCTCTACCTCCCCCTCAGTTTTCACAACCACCACTCAGGTACATTGCACTGTGTGACAGTGTTTCCACAAGGGGCAGGTGGCATTTTCAGCCAGAACTAGAGGAGAGGTGATCCCTGATCAGGGCAGACTGCCGGAAATGGTCAGTCTGCATCACTCAGAAAAGGAGGGAAGAGGCTCCCTCACCTTGGGAAAATGGAGGTGGGGAGGAGAGCATGGAGCTAGGTCTTGGGACATGGGGAAGGTCGGAGTGCAAGGTACCGCTGACAAGATAGCCTTGAATGCCGGGCTAAGGAATTTGCTGTTAGAAGGCAGTAGGGAGTAAGGGAGGCATTGGTTGGGGTGCACTCAGCCCTGTGCCTGGAGAGGGCAGCTGGGCCTGGCATGAAGCAGACCAGAAGCCAACACACAGAGGTGTCAATAGAGAGATGGGTAGTGAGGGAGCTGAGCTGCTGGTGGTGTGCAGGGCCCCCCTGTACTGTACCTGTGGCCCTGAGGGACCACACCAGTGAGTACCTACTGCTGGCAGGAATTTATAATCGAAGTTGGGGGTTCCTGTGCGACTTCCCGCTTCCCTCTCGGCTGGCTCTAGCTGGGCACTATTGCTTATTGTCCTGAGATCAGGTCCGGGGGGGGTGGCAGCACTGACCCCATCCAGGAGACCTCCTTCCCTTGTAAAGAAAGGACCCTGGTGGGGTCTGGCTTTAGCGCCAACCCTTATCAGAACCTCATTGTGGCTCTTCAAGAGCCCCCAGGTGTCCTGGGGAGGACCCCTCCCACAAATCCAGATGCTTGTGGGGAACAGTCCCTAGGACTGTCCCGAAGGCTCAGGTGATGGAGGATGCAGAAATGAGAAAGGTGGTTTGGTGGTTGAGGCTGATTTTCTCAGGGGTTGGCACATGCTTCCCAGAGCCCCCGATGGACGTTCACTATCAGGACAAATGGGAGGCAGAGCTGTGCTGAGGGGAGAGCTGGCCTGACGGGCACTTGGACCCAGCTTCAAGGTGCTTGGGAGAACCTCTCTGAGACTCTACCTTGGGAGGAAAGCACCACTGTTTGTGGGACCAGCCTCAGAGCAGACCAGGACAGTGAGCATGCTGGGCAGTAAGGATGCTGAGCAGGGCCCATAGGCATCTGGGCAAACCCTGCAGGGCATGTACCAGAGCTGCCAGGTCATCCCCAGCCTGAGTGGTTTCACCTTCTTCTTCTGACTCTCTGAGGTCCCCAGTAAGGCTGAAGGTCACTGGGAAGTGCCCAGCTCTGCTGATGTATAAACCCGCCAGTATAAGACAGGTACAAAAAGACTGGCCACCTTATCCCATTGACCTCCCCTGCAAGAGCCTGGGCTGTCCAGCACAGATGCCCGCAAGCCAGGCTGCCCCTAGCAGCTCCTCAGGAAGCCACGCCCCAGCCAGGTGGGCCCCTGGGAATCTCCCAGGTAAAAGCTTTGGGGCAGGTGGGCAGAGAATGCCAAGCCAGCAGTGCCCACGGGACCGAGCGGGAAGCAGAGGCTCGGCTCGCGATCCCTCTGTCCTCGCACTGCCCAATGTCTTGGAGGAGGGGAGGGGGTCTTGTCACATGTTGTTTTTCGGGTCCACAGTTAACAATCCGAAGGCGAGAAGGCAGATTTGTTACAGACTCTGACATAAACATCCCCTCATAAAGGCGCCTTTTCATTGACTGCGTCCCCACGTCCGTCCCAGCAGCTTGAGGACACAAGGGGGCCTTTGTGGGCCAGGATAATGGCTGCTCAGTGATGTCAGCCCCTCAAGGGCCCCTGCAGTCTGGCCTTCCTCTCCCCAGTTCGGCCGAGGGGCCCTCCTCTCCTGGGGACAGAGGAATTGGCCCACAGGCGCTGGACACTCAGTGATGCTCTGGTGGGGGTGGGATTTGGGATGGGGGCTGGGCCCATGAGAAGGGCCTGGGGGTGGGGGCACTGGCAGCCTGAGGGGGTCAGCAGAGGCCTCCCAGGCACCATGCCTGGTCTGGGTGGCCAGCTTCTGGGGAGCAGGGGACAGGTGGAGCCCCTAACCCAGGCAGCCCCCGTGACGGTTCTGCCTCCATGGGGGGATAGAATGGACAAGCCCTTTGTGGAAATGTCTCTGGGCGTCCAGCACGGTCCCCCAATTGCCTGTTATCAATGGTCATCTGATGCTCTGGTGCTGCTGTGACCCGCGATTCCTTGGCGGGGGCAGACAGCCATGGGACGAGCTGGGCCCTGTCCTCCAAGGACACGGACAGTGGGCCTCCACTGGGCTGGACCAGCCAGCTCCTGGGGTACCTCACTCCCGCTTGGAAGCCTTGGACGAGGCCACCATCTTTGTCTGGAAGCACCACCCCCTTCTGGTCAGTTTGGCGGCACATTCTGCAAGCTCATCATTCTTGTCTCCTCACACCTCGCCTGCCATCCACATCACTTCCCAAAAGTCCCTCACACTCACAGCCCCTTCCTTGTGCTCGCTCCCATCCCCCTCAGCATGCCGATGGTTCTGGTATGGGCTCTCCCTGGGAGCGGGCCATCGCCCTTACCTGGAATGCCCTCCCCCAGCACCTTGACTCTGAGACCCCCACTTCACAGACTGTCTTCTCCCTTCTGTGTCTGCGCAATGTCTCTACTGACAAAATGCCCCTGCTGGTGGGCAGGGGCCCTCTGGGCACTCTTCCTCCTACTTGGCGAGGGGGGCCAGACATAGGCAGGCTGATGACCAATCGATGCTGCCAGCACCCAGTTTTGGGCACGGATGCCTCATGGAGGGCAGCCCAGGGCTCTCTGACCACTTCCTTTCCTGGTTAAAGTCCCAGCATCACATTATGTTCACATAAGGGCTGGCCACCTGGCATGACCTCTTAAAGAAGAACAGGCCCTGGCTCCTGCCTGTGCCCTGGAGACCACCAACCCCTTGTCCTCATCAGGAAGCCAGACCAATGTCCAAGAACATGGAGGCCCCTCTGCCAGCGAAGAGACCCCTGACTCAGTGACCGCTACATGCCAGGCACCGTCCAGAGTCGGACATGGGATGGCCTCTGTCCTCATAGTGCTGCCGGTCTGCCAGTCAGAACACAGGGCCAGGCAGACGTGTCCATGGCTCTCTCTTGTCCCACATCTCTGCCTCCTCAGATGGGCATTACAGGGGGAAGCCCAGGCCAGGGTTCATGGGGAAGAGAGAGATTCTAAGGGGATATGAAAGGAGAGCCAGGCATCTGGACCTGGGGGATTGTCTAGGCAAAGAGCTGGTGGCGGGAGACAGGATGTTCCACAGAGATGTGATCTTGATGAAAAAAATGAGACTCCAGGGAATGGCCGTTTATGGAGACTCTCCAGAAAAGAATGAGCAACGTCCCTCGCATTTTCTAGATTCCCAGGCAAGTGTGCTCACTGCTGCTCTGGCGCCAGTGAAAAGAGCAGCAGTGTCTGGGGGCCGAGGGTGGGAGCCATCACCTTTGCACAAATGCCGGAGTGCCAGACAAGGGACGACCATTTATGAAGCACCTGCTTAGGGCAGCTGGCAGTGCCGCAGGGCACAGGGTGCTGGGGATAGAGGCTGGAAGACTCATCTCCCCAAGCTCAGATCCAGCCTCAGACGCTTCTGGCTGCACGGCTGTCCCTGGGCAGGTGACCACCCTGCCAGCTTTAAAGGGAAATGGCCAAACGCTCCAGTGTCTGTGCCAAGAAGACCCCAGTGAACACCTTCCTGTACCGTAGCAGGTACCATGCCAAGCGCTTCTCAAATAGGACCTTCGATCTTCCCACTCATGGACCCATTCCACAGCTGAGGAAACAGAGACAGGTGGCAGTGAAAGGCCTAGCACCCTCGCCCCTGGTCTGATGTTCACACTTGCTGCCACATGGTTCACCCCCAAACAGGCCCCCTTTACCTTCTTGTCCTCTTCGAACCTAGCACATGGACGGTCCCCTTGATGGAGCTGGAGATTTGGGTCATGGGGAAACGGTCATTTTGACTCCCTCGGGAGTGTCCCTCAGGGCACTGGAAGCAGGGAAGCATCCTCCATCCCCCGTGGTCATAACGAGAAGAGACAGAACCCGCCCTGCAATCCCATCACACTGAGCAGACTGGAAGCCCCCGGAGGACAGGAGCTCCCAGGACCCTAGAAGCCGCCTGATAGACAGATAGACATAGGGGGTTTGGTAGGGGGATGCAGAGAGGCTTCTTCAGTGGTCCAGACCCATCAGAGCCATTTGGGGCTTGAGAATCAGGTTTTCTGGAGAACAAATGGTTTCTGGGCACCAGAATTTTAGCAAGGAAAAAGAGAGGAGGGAAGAAAGAGTCTGGGCATTGCTTGTGGGAGGAGGGGGATTTCACATGTGGGTGACTGGCCAGAGTCCAGCCCAGAGCCCTCAGTGGGGCCAGACTGGAGCCTTTCAGAGCCTGTGTGGAATATGGTACTAGTGTGTTGAATGCAGGTTGACTGCCACCAAGTCAGAAATGTGGCTGACCCTGTGGGATTGGGGAGTCCCCACTCCTGCCACTAACTTCTAGGGATATATGGAGAGATCCAGGACCCCAGGAAAAGGAGTGGATGCTTTGCAGGCACTTGAGGCCGTTTGGAGGACAGGCGGTTGAGGACCACACCGCTCAGAGGGCAGGCATTCAGGGACTGTGCAGCTTGAAGGGCGGGCACTCAGGTACCATGCCACTCAAGGTGGGCACTCAGGGACCATGCCACTCAGAGGACAGGCATTTGGGGACTGTGCAGCTTGAACAGTGGACACTTGAGGCTGTACCACTTAGAAGGTGGGCACTCAGAGCTGCTCAGAGGGTGGGCACTCAGGGATCGTGCCACTCAGAGGGTGGGCACTTGGGGACTGCACCGCTTGGAGGGTGGGCTTGGCAGCAGAAGACAGCTTTGGTTCACCATATGTTGCTGTTCTTGGGGGTTTTCTGCGTTGTCATTGTTGTTTGCTTTTTCCCAAACCTTTGGCTTAAAATCAGACCCATCTGAAGCTGGCTCCTCTTGTCTGCTTCCTTACTTGTCCCTGATGCTTCCTGAAGCATCTCAGCTCCATCATCACAAGGTTGTTTGTCCATATTAATAACCATGAGCAGAACAAGTGCGTGGCAAGGGAGATGGCCTCTGTGTGCCCATTTTCATGACTCATTTTTCCTAATGGATACCACCAATAAACAGGCAAGATTGAAGTGAGGGTTTGCTGGGAGGACCATGAATGACACCCCCAGTCCCCCCTCATGCTGTGTACATGGACCTGGGCACTGAAGCTCTTGGGGGGGCTCCTCACAAAAGTGTGAGGCCCCACTTGGATCCCTTTTGTGATGCTCAGCTCAGACGTTGCTTCTGGCTCCTTTGGTTCTAAATAATGCCTGTGAGAAGGTGGTGAGCATGAACATCAGCCCTGCATGGGCTCCCCTCTTCTCTGCAAGATTTCCTCTAAGCGGATTCACAAACGGCTCTTTGGGATTTGAAAAAGCCTGAGAAGCCGGCTTTGGGCGATAAAGGCCACTCTCGGGGAGGGATCTGGGCGAGGAAGCAAACAAGTGAGTGCCCGGAAATGAGGGAGAACAGTAAAGAAAAGGCCTGGGCCCGGGCCCCTGCAGGCGGCGCGGGCAGGCGCTGTCTGGGGCTGCCGGGAATGCGCCATGAGCAGGGCGGCAGCGCCTCATTGACATTCATGAGCTGACGGTTTTCTTTGCCGAGATTTATCATTGACAGCCACGGTGCGGCCACTGCCCTTTCTTTAGAGGCCCCTCTCCTTTACAAGCCTGCCCTTTCAGCTTGCTCAGGGATCGGGCCTGAGCCCTGAACATCTGTTTGGGGCTGAAACCAGGCAGGCCCCAGCGGCACCCTGCCCTCGGCAGCTCTTTGTTTTCTGGGCCTTTGTTCCTGATTTCATGCTATCAGAGGGCCTGCATGTTTTCCTGCGTGAAGTTGTCAGGGGCATAAAAGCCTTGGAGCAGGGTCACATTTAGAGGGATGGGCATGAAAAATTGGTGGAGTGTATTTGGAAGCCCACCCACCCACCCACCAGCCCCGCATCTCCCCTGGGGACCACGGAGATGCTTTGAAAGCTGGGAGGCGCTTTAGAGACGGAGACGTCAGTCGGCAAACGGCCACAACAAGCGTCCTCGGGTGTGTCAGGGCCTTTGGCCTGTGCTGGCCAGAGAGAATGACTCCCTGGAGACAGGCTTAAGTGGCATCTCTGCAATAGGCCCGCTTCCAGACGGCCAGGCTGCCCCGGCCACCACAGGTACAAGCCTTCCTGCTTGTGCAGCTCAGCCTGGGTCCCATGGTGCAGGCAACAAGTGGTTGCTCTCCAAGGATTTCCACTGCCTTTGGCAAGAGAGCCCAGGCTTGCGGGCGGCAGGAGAAGCCAGGGGAGCAGGTGGACAGAGGGACGCTTAATTAATTTAGTGGGATGTTCTCCTTCTGCAGGGAGTGTACTGGGGGATGGGAGCATCTGAGGCCTGAGATCACCAGGCCCGGCACGTCCAGGAGGCAGCTCTGCTCCCTCTCCTTATGTCTCCACTACCCCTTCTTGGTGGGCTTCTCTTTAAAATGTGGGCACTGTGGTCATTGTGGGGATCAGCTGGGAAAAGGCCAGCCCCCCAATATTACTTCTGTCTGTGGAGGCTTAGGAAGAACCTGTGTGCTCTGCAGAAACCAAACCTGACTTGTCTTTTGGGACATCCCATGAAAGGACTGCTTGGGTCACAAGTCGTCCCTGTGACAGCTGAGAAGAAGCTTCCTGGGCCATTGTGCTGGTGAATGTGGGAGTCTCTGGGCGCAGCCTTGCCCCATGTCCTAGGTGGGCGAAAGCAACATGGAATCCTCCTGTGAACCAGCCCCAAGATTGCCCATCAGGGGCCCTGAGAACTGAGCTCCCTGGGCCCGGATCAGGCTACAGTGGAGGGTTCTGGGTCATATGTTTGCTGGGCCCTTGGAGCCTTCTTTCTTCACAGTATCCCTGGAGGACGTGCTCTCTGGTCCATGAGATTCCCAGGCCCTCAGGCAGCTCTGCCACTGAGAGGGCCCTGGGCAATGATGGTGTGCAGGCCACACATTTCAAGGGCAGAAACAGGCTGCTTTTTTGCACATGGTGCCTCCCCTTTGGGCAGAAGGGGAGGCGTCTGGATGGCAGGGTGGCCAGGTCTGGGTCTAAGGTCTAAAACCAGGAATACCCAGGGTAGGAAGCTCATGGTTCTCTGGAGAGTCAGAGAGCCCCCCGTTTTACACAGGCACTATACTGGCTGCTGCATAGGCACGGTCTCTTCCTGGATTGCCAGCAGTAGCCTTGGACCTCCTGGCATACAAGGAGAAGAGGGTACCTCATGCCTCCCCTTCACCCAGTTTCTTAGGGACCAAGCTCCCCAGCCGGGTTCCCCAGCTGACTCGGCAGCCTGAGCCCCCTCAACCGCTCTGACGTCCGCAGGGCCCTGCGGGAGCCCTCTCCCTGCTGCCTGGGCTGTCGGAGCAGCAGCACTGTATGTTAAACAGTCTGGGGACATCTGGTCCGATTGGTTTTAATCTGCTGGCTAAAAAGTCAACATCCACCTCTTTGTGCCGCAGTCACCAAAGTGACAGTTACGGAGAAACAAAGGCCTTCCTTATTCCACTCAGGGTGCCATGTGGCTGCTGCCCCCCTTCTTCCCAGCACTGCTGCTCCCCTAAGACAATGTAGCATCTGGTGGGCCCTGTTTTGACCGCAGCGCCCCTCTGCCCACTGTGCCATGCAGAAAGCCTGACCAGGGCTCAGAGCTACCGGGATGAGTGCTGATGGGCCAGGTGGGGTTCCATGCTGTTCCAAGTCTTTGGGGGGCTGTCCTGCACCTCTAAGCTTTGTCCTTGGGCACCTTGTGACCTGGTCAAAGGGGAGCATGTACAGCCAGTGTAGGGAGGGGCCTTAGCAGGCATTCTGCTCCAAGATGGGTGGAATGGCGCCACCTCTGAAAGCCTTGGCATGTGGCGAGGGTCTCCCTGTCAGGGTGTGCCGGGGCCTCCACATCCTCAAATGCCTGTGCTTTTCTTGCGGGAGTCTGAGCCCTGAAGAAGCACATCAGGCAGCCGGTACCAGCATCAACTTCTGTGGAGCGTCTTTGTGCTGGAGCCATCACCTTGTGATTGCTGGACTGAGCTTTCCATTGCAGCGAACGCCAGTCTGTGACCTCCATCTTGGCTGAGGCTTCAGCCAGGCCCTGCCCACATCTGCCTGACCTCCCATCCGAGCTCTCAGGCCCTGTGCATTCCTGCCGCTGCCCCTGCTTTACCCAGCTGTGGGTTCTCTTTGTAGAGCCGATACTGGCTTCTTCGCCAGCCCTTGCTGCTGGGTGGGATGCCCAGGGCTAAGCCACAGCCCCTCCTGTTGGCTGGTCTGTGGCAATGCCCCTTTTTCTCCTCCGGAAGCCAGGAAACATTTGTTGAGCCCCTACAATGTGGTAGGCCCAGGGCTGAGCCCCAGAGACACAAAAAGAAGCAGCAGCCAGAGCCTGCCCTCATGGGGCCCACAGTCTAACGGGGAGACAGCCTGCAAACACCACTGTACAAACAGACTGCAGGATAAACAGGAAGTGATCAAAGGAGCTGGAAGGCCCTGGACCAAAGTGGGCAGGGGCACATACTGAAGGAGGAGGGATTTCTGCAGGAAGGTGGGGGACTGTGTCATCAGACCAGAGGAGGAAGAGCCTGGCAGACACAGGACCTGGCCAGTGAAAATGCCCAGAGTCCAGGATGGACGGGGCCCAGAGGCCGGGGGCCCTGGATCCAAGGGGACATGATGGGGAACCTGGAAAGGCAGCAGGCAGGCCAGGAAGGTCATGGATGGCCAAACAGCATTTGGTAGAATTGGGAGGCGTGGGAGTCACAGAGCAGTGGTGACCCCATCAGCCCTGGGTTTTCTGAAGATCACTTTGATGGCTTAATGGAGAATGGACTGCATAGGGGAAAGAATAGAGGCAGGCAGACCCTCCCCCCACCCAGTAGCAACTATTGCCCTAGTCCAGATGTGAGGGGATGAGTGTCTGTGCCAGGGCAGGGGCATAGGCAGAGGAAAGAGATGACAGAGGACTGAGATGGACAGGCACTGGGGATCAGAGGCAGCGAGGGGTCCAGGAGCCTCCCTTGAGAGGGTCTGCAAGGATGGAGGTGCCCGCCAGAGGAGAGGTAGGAGGGGAGAGAGTGAGTCTGGTTTGGACCCTTTGGGGGTAAGATGTCTGTGGGACATCCAGCTGGAAATTATCTGAGAAGTCCCCAGAGATCTGAAGCTGTGGTGGGAGAGAGAGAGGGCTGAGAGTCTTCAGCAGAGGGAAGGTCGTTAGGTCCAGGGGAGCCAGTGCCTAGGCCTCCCGTCTCAGAGCCCAGCCTCTGGAGAAGCCGAGGGCACAGCTCACACATCATCAGCACCACCAAGAGATGGTGGGAAGGCAAAGCCTGTGTGGGAGTGCTGCTCCATGCTGTCCCCCCTTTCCCGTGCTGAGCCTGCTTCTTCCCCCGAGGCCCTCCCAGTTCCAAAACCTCCACTCTTCTGTACTAAACAGTTCAGACTAGAGTGTGTTTGACAATCTGTATGGGCAGAAATTCAACCTTGTTTGGTGCAGTGGGTTTGAATTTCTCTTTATTCTTGGAATAAAAGACCTGAACCTGCCATGTCTTTAGGCTGTAAGGGAGAGTATGTGTGTGTATGCATGTGTGTGTGTGTGTACACGTGTGTCTGTGTGTGAGTACATGCGGTGTGTGATCACACTTGTGTACACACATGTGGCCAGACTCTTCACGTTTTGCCAGGTGCTGTTTCTTGCTACCTCATCAGCATCTTCATTCAGCACTTGTGCACACGTACAAGCCAAGCTCCTTTATTCCGAACCTCCCTGCTTCTGACCCTTCCTGCTCAGTAAACCCAGTGGCTCCCTGTTGCTTCATGAATGAAGTTGTTCTCCGAAGGCCTTCACAGCCTGACCCTGGCCTCTGTCCCCAACCTCCATATGCTCTACTGTCCAGTCAGACCAGCTTTCCTGCTGGTCCCCACCTGCAATGCTCTCTCTCCATCTCTGCATGTAGACTACCCATCCACCATGCTAGGAACACCCATCCTCATTGCCCTCTGGAACCATCCTCTACTTCCTGCCAAGCTACCCAAGCACCGTCTTGTATGGCAGCACCTCTCCTGACCTCCCCTGCTCCTGCTGCCCTCCCTCCCTGAGGGTGCCATTCCCTCCTTACCCTTTCCCAACCCCAGGGAGAGAAAGGATGATTTCTTGTCTCTGTGCCCCCCATCGCCCCAAGGCAGGTGCAGGCAGCAATGCACATAGACATTAGCTCCCTGGGGCCTGGCGGGGGTTTGTTGCTTGGCTCCTGCCAGCCCTTTAGATCTGGCGGGCTGCATCTTGTCCCGCATGGGTTCCCTTGGGCTCTCGATGGCAAGTGCTTGGTGGGAAGGAGCACCAGCTTGTGTCCTACAGCCCAAAGGCACTTTACCCCATGGCCTCTCAGTGAACATGGGGAGAATGTTAAAAACAGGGAATGGCAGAATTCTTGTTTGGTCTTAGCCTGCAATCTCACCTCCCCAAGAGAGGTGAGGTTGAAATGGGGGTCTTCCTGACTCCTGGTCCAACTCAGGCCTCCAAGCCACACTGCCCATGGGTTTGTTGAGGAAGTGCCTCAGTTTACCAGCAGTATGTTTCAGTAGAGTGCCAGTGTGTGCCCTTGGAGGAACCCCAGACTTTAAGCCAGAGGACCCTCAGTTCAGATTCTGACTTGACCCTTGTCACTCAATGACTGAGGACAATTTGGTCAGCTTGTCACCATTTCCTCATCTGGACAAGGGGAGGGCCCTCTGTGGCTCTTGGGACTGTAAGAGGGTCCAGTGACTAGTGCCTCTTGTGGGTCCACTGCCCTCCTCCATCAGGATTCTCCTTGGGAAGATGGTACATCAGGCAAAGGGTACAGTGTGGAATGACAGTCCAGTGGGTCAGGACAGAAAAGGGGCCTTGGTAGTATTGATTAGGTGCCTGCTGTGTGCAGGGCCCACTGTGACGACACTGCCTTATGGAGAGTGAAAGAGAGAAATCTGGTGGGTGCAGTGTGGTGCAGTGGGTACCACTCTCCTGCCCATTAGGAGCCGTGTGATGTTGGACAAGCCCTCACCTTCTCTGATTCCCCAGTTCCCTCATCTGTAAAATAATACCAAATGGGCCAGCGCTGAGGCCCAAGGGGCATCAGACTCACCATCCTTCCTGGAACGTGGCAGAGGCAGCTCCATGGTAGCCTGCTCCCCCAGCCCAAGGAGCGGGCAACTGTGTCCCTTCCCTGGAGGCTAAGCCTGTCCTCAATCCCTGATCCTCCTTCCAGCAGAGAGGGGGCTGGTGGTGCTGGGCTGTCTCTAGGGAGTCATGGAACCCAGTGCTGTTGGAGCCAGAGGGAACTTCGGGGTCTCTTGCTCTAAATGAGGAAGCCAAGGCTCAGAGCCATGGCCAGTGCCCCCCACATAGTGACTCAAACCCAGGCAGAGCACTGCCCACCAGGCCCAGTGGCTGCCTTTCCCAGGGGCTGGGAAGGTGGATTTGGGGATGAAAAGCTTGTTGCTTTAAGTGAAAAGCAGGACTACAGTCGCCATGTCCTCTGGGTTGGGGTAGAGGGGGCCTCACCAGACCTCTGTTCCCCCCAGCTCCCACCCCTACTGGCTCCCCTTCCTTGAACACTGATCTTGTCACTTTTCATTTCAAGAAACCAAAGACCTGGGAAAGGACGGACGTTGTGATAGCATTTTAATTTTTTCTCTTAAGAGACAAAAAACGGAAATCCCTTGCTAAGCTGGAAAGGCGCCCAGCCTAGGAAGGTTTCTGCATGGCTGACTCCGGCTGTGGGAGAGCTGAAAGGCTCTGGGGAAGGGGCCGGCCCCATCTGGGACGCCAAAGAAGGGGGCAGAGCTTGGCAGCTCAGACTGGATTTGGGAATGCAGCGAGGTGACTGTGAGCATGTCTGGGTGTATGGAGATGTATGTGTGAGGGGGCATATGGGTGAGGACATGTGTGTGCGTGTACGTGAGTGGGGTATATATGTTTGATTGTGTGTGTCCTGTGTGGGTGTGTTCTCTGTGTGTGTGCATGAGTGTGGAGGAATGTGAACGAGTACGTGTGTGCACTCATGGTTGCATGTGTGTGTGGATACACAAGTGTGTTCTTTGTACATGTGTCTCTGTGTGTGTGTGGAGTGCGTTCTCAAGAGCTGACCAGATTTCCACTCACTGAACAGGGCCTGGGTCTGGACATAAAGCCCCAGAGCAGAAAGGATTCTCAGGCAGAGGAGGCTCCCCCTTGACTGGGGCTGGGGGCTGGGGCCTGGGGGCGGGCCGGCCTTGGCTGGGGAGCCCCTCTCCGAGGCCCATTCACTGTAGAAAGCTGCTTAAGCCACTTAAACCCATTAGCATTTGGATGCTGGCCTTGGAGGGGGGACCCCATTGACCCTCACTGGGAAGGCGGCCTGAGTGAAGACTGGAGCCGCTTGTCAGGCTTTAGAGGCAGCTTTAAGCGGCTGCAGCGGGCGGATGGGTTTTCCGCTTTGGTACGTGTTCTAATCTGCTGCGTGTTTAAAGGCAAGCAGACTGATTTGTGACACATGAGTCCAAAGGCGCTCTTGAGGGGCTTGACCCGATTAACGGAGCTGTGCCTGGAATTTCAATGCTGGCCATGGAGGGATGGGGTTAGTGTGGGGGGGGGCATGCTCAGGGATTGCCTGCTGCTAACTGCCCACACAGCCAGATGGCAAGATGGGAGGTCATTCCTTGGCCAGAGAGCTGGACCAAGACCTGAGATAGATCGACGGGCGTGATGTGAAGCAGAGGCTTTAGTGGGTGTTGAGAGAATAGAGTGGAAGCTGAACCCCCCCCCACCCATAGAGGTCTTACCAAAGGTCCTGCAGGCCCCTTGACCTGATGGGGGCAAAGCCTGGGCCTTTTCCACAAAAGCTTGTGTCCCCAGACTCTTTAGTCCTGTGGGCAGGGCCTTGTTTCCAGACCAGACTTTAGTTCTTGGGCACTGTTTGGGGCACGCATTTTCTGGACCCCATGGCCTTGGTGTTCATGCTTCTCCTGGGGAAGGGGCAGGGGAGCCCACTGTGACAAGGACTCATCTTGGAACGTGGAATCAGGAGCGAGACCCGCCTGGACGTGGCAGAAGGCTGCCACTGGGAGAATGAACAAATGCATTTCTGTGCCAGAGGGAGCACACACCTCCCAGCCTCCTCTTTTGGGAAGTTTAGGCTGCCACGGGCCTACAAATACCCGGCCCTTATCCACCAAGATTCTTCTTCCCAGTTTGCATTGTGTATGAAATGTCACAATGGGCTTACATCAGAGGCCACACCATCCCAGCCTGCATTCCAAGGTGAGACATCTTGAGCCCCCAGCCCCTGCACTGTCTTCCTGGTTCCACATTCTGCCCTTATCTGTCACCTGTGCCCTGGTGGCCAGACTGCAGGTACCCTGAGGCCCGAGGCGGGGCCTGGTGATGCCCCAGCACGGGGTCTCTTCTCTGGCACTAACCACTGTGCTGTGCCAATGTTAATGTTAAACAGACAATTGTTGCCCCACACATGGGTAGAAGTGGGTTGTGCTAACAAGTCATTACAATTTTCAAAGGCAGTTGTGTAGTGAGTCAGACTCTGCAGATTCCACGTGTCTTCGGGGACTCTGCTGGGCCTTCTGGGAGAGTCCCCCGGCCCAAATGAATAGCATCTGCAGATCCTAAAGGCACATGGAGAGCAAGAGAGGAACCACAGGCTTGGAGAAGGGCAGATGTCCCCATTAGAAAGAAGAGGAGAGTGGAGTCTGGGCCCATGGAATCTGGCTTTGATTCCTGGACAAGTCTAGGCTGGATCATTAAAGAGAAGCTTAGTGAACCTATGGGAAGAAAAAGTGACGATTGGAGAGAATCTACCCGGTGTCAGCAAACGCAGGTCAGCTCCTTTTTCCCAGGGATACTAGACGGGCATCTCAGGGGAAGGTGCCGAACAGAGAGGGCTTGGAAGGCGCGTGTCAATCAGATTGAATCCGCAGTGTGAGGGGCAGGTAGCGCCAGGGTGCTTTGGGGAGTGGAAGGGGTAGCGATTGGGAGGAGTCAGGAACTACCATCCTGTGGAAGAGGGATCGGGCTGGTTCTGTTTGGCCCAGGTGGGCAGACCCCAGAGCGAAGGCTGGGGGACAGGAAGAAGAGTAAAAAGGAGATTTTGGTTCAAGATGAGAAAAATGACCTTCAAATGCTCACTGTTCTGAAGTCTCCTGGGCTACTGCGGAGAGTGAATTCATAAGAAAGAAGCACTCACTGTAAACAAGAGAGGCGCTAAACCCAAAGGGATATAGATTTTTTTAAAATGAGCTGCCCACTCTCCAAAGGTACTCCGATCAACAGGGGAGATGGCATGTTTGGAAAGCAGAGGTGGTGATGACAGTCACCCCAAGGACAGGAAGATTTGTGTCTGCCTCCCTGGCCTTTGCACTCAGGCCTCCCCTGGCTTCTGCCTCCCCTCATTCCCCACATCTCCATGCACAGAGCCATTGCCATGCTCTGTTCCTGGGCCCCTGGAATCTAGAGAGGCAGCAGGGCTAGGAGCAATTGGAGGCAGCAGAGACCTGGCAGTGTGTCTTGGCCCAGACACTCAGGGAGCAACACAGGTGTGACCTCCCCAAGGGGCTAGGAGCCTCCAGTGAGATGCCTGACACCAAGCACTTTGCAGATCTTTCAGCAGAGCACATGTTAGAACTGCTAGTAAAACATGACCTGCAGCCCGTGGAAGGGAGGATGGGTCTTCAGGTTTGACTGAGGCAGAGGCTGGTGGGAGATGCATACAGGGGATCAGGGACTATGCTGTTTTCTCAGAATCACTGAGCATGTGTGGTGTGAACACAAACCTCATCAGTGCCACCAGGAGCATGATCGCCATGTGCTTGGCCACCACCAGGTTCTGGGAACATTGCCTTGTTTTTCCATGAGGTCTTTTTGTCTTTTCTTCCATGCTGTGTCCATTGCTGGGGCTGGGGGTGGCCAGAAGATGACCCCACTTCTCTCATTTGTAGGCTTCCACCTTGGTGACCTAACCTCTGTCTTTCTGTCTCCACAGACACTTTGTACAAAAGCCACGATGCAGACCATCCGGGCAGCTGACACTAACGAAGTTGTGAAATTAATATTCCGTGAATCTGATAATGACCGGAAGGTAGGTGCACTGAGGGTTCCCGGATCTCAGCTAGTAGGCAGGCGCTTCCAGGCCCTGCAGCACAGCACCAGTGGCTGACATCTGCTTATAGAGAGTAGGGGGTTGTGGGAAAACAGGCTCCCCACTTCCCACCCATGACCCTTTCCCATGGGGAAAGCCCCCTCAGCATGCTCCCTAGAATCTCCCAGGCTCCTTCCCTTCCCTTCTCCATGCTGCCCCAGCACACATTTGGGTGGTTGTTTCACCCATAGCCTCCGGGCCATCTGCCTCCCCTCTAAAGCTGGGTGTCACCTAAGGGCTTGACGGGGGAAGGGGGAGGAAGGTTTCAAGGCTGCCATCCAGAGCCTGGTGGCCCTTGCCGTGAGACCTCGCTTTCTCCCCAGGTCATGCTGCAGTTAGAGAAGAAGCTGTTTGATTACTTCAATCAAGAAGTGTTCCAAGACAACAACGGGACAGCGGTAAGCACCCGCCCCTGCCCTAGTTCTGTGGGTTCTCTTTCTGGGTGGTGCCGGATCCTTCACAGGTGGCCAGCACCCTGCTGTGCATCCAGCAAGGGTGGGGAACCACGTCCTGGTCTCTGTGTGAGGTCAGCTCTAGAATCCTGTCCCAGGCCAGAGGCACACAGTACCAAGGACACTGCCTGGAAGCTTAGGCTCCTGGGGGCACACACTGAGGGTCTGGCATTCTCTTTTCTCTAAGTAGCCAAAGTCAGTTTAGAGTATGCGTGTGTGACTGCCACACCACGTATATGTAGAGCCACAGAAGCCCAACTCTCCAGGTGCCTGGGAACACTGGGCAGGGTCCAGGGAGCTTCTGGCCCCCCCAGAGTCCCTCAGTACCTCATCCTTGGCCTGTTAGCCAGGCCTGAGAAATGGAGCCATGAGGGCAAAGCCGTGTCCTTGACCACTGCCTGGGGTCTTGGAAGAGGGATTCTCCTTCAGGCCCACCCTTGATTCAAGGGCTTGGGGGGTGCCTGCTAGCTCTGAGACAGCCCAGGGCTCTGGGAAGAGGGTGTCTTGAATCTCAGTAGAGGTCTGAAAGGTTGATTTGTCTTGACTTTTAAACCTTTCCCAGAATTTATCTGAGTCATTGGTCTGAGCCTGCTAACCAGGATGGTGTGTGTGTGTCCCCATGTAGGCCTACGCCTCTCTATGTGTGTCCCATGTGCATGCATATGTCTGTACATATGCATGTGTGTGTCCATACGTAAGTCTATGCGTCTCTATACGCCTCCCCCCCAACAAGCCTTTCTGATGCCCCAGTCTTCTAAGACTCTTTGTGGGTCCTGAGGATGTGGATCTTGAGCTGTCTCAGCCTTTATACCTCAGAAGGAGAGGGAGAAGGCCTCCAGTGCTAGAACTTGGGGTCTACTGCACAGCAGACCTGAGATGCAGAGGAACAGACACAGCTGTTCCCTGAGCCGCTGAGTTCTTGGATAAAAAGAGTGGCTGCTAGCATGAGGAAGGTTTGTCCTCCTTTGGGCATTGACAACCGCAAAATGACTAGGCCAGCTGGAAGAGACTTGTGGCCTTGGGAATGCATGGTGGGGACTCTGTCCTCAGGGACAGATGCCGTTTTCTCCTGGCATAAGCCCCAGGCGATGCCCCTGCAAGGTCACCCTCTCCGGTAAAACACCATGTTTTGACAAGTGCCACATTTTCTCATGTTTTGTGGTGATGTGGCTTCCATAGATGTAATTTTATAAGGTGGCTGATGATGAAATTGCAGAGTCCAGAGCCTCAGAAGCCAGCTCTGCTCCGGGAGACCAACTTCCCAGGGATCTAAGATGGTGGTGACTTCTCTGCTGCACTCCCCCCTGCAGGCCCTGTGCCCGGGCAGATGCCCTGCTGCCGCCCACTCGTCCACGTTTGAGAAAGCAGGAAATCTCCCTGATCCGCTGTGGCGGGCCAAGATAAATGGCGTAATGAGCCGCCGGAGATCATCTCATCTTCATGGTCTAGTTAAACACGCACACCACGGTCACCAAGAACAAACTACCTCTCGGTGAGGATAAATGTCCCTGGGCCGAACTCGGCCCCCAAAATCCATCGCATCCTTCATCAACCGCCGGGCTTGTACCAGCCTGACAGAAATTTAATTCAAGCTGGCTCCTGAAAATAATTATTGTATTTTAAGAGCAGTAATCATTGGTCGGGACATGATTGAATGTGTCCATGCCTATTGACTTTTTCTATGATTTATAGCTTTGTTTAGTCGATATTCCCATCGAAATTGTATAATTAATTATAAGTGGGGCTGTCAGGGCTACAGGATGGAGAACCCTGATGAGCATTTGGAAAGATTAAATTTTCCTTAGCTGCGCCGATGCCAGGCTTGGGAATTTTCACAGCCCTCCGGCTGCTGGATAAAGATGTTTTCTGTGTGTTTAGCAACGGCTTGAGCTCCCGAGCATTGATTTTTCCGGCCCTTTTTTTATCCATGCGGTGTCTCTTCAGTAACAGTGGAATTTGTGCAGATGTGCTGGCCCCTGACAAATATTTATTATCCAGAAGCCGCTTCATCATTGTCCCCAGGCCATCCTCCCCCACCCCCACCTTTTTTTTATATTGTAATCAAGGAGAATGCTGGTGATCCATGTGAAAACTGTTAGTGGCTCTTGAGAAATTGCCAATAGATACAGATTAAAGATACAGCAGTTCCTGATCATGTCTAATCAGAAGCGTTTCCAGAGCTCATGTTTTCTGCCAACACCCCAGGAACGCTTTTCCTTCTAGGGCATTTATCCCACTCTGATGCCATGCCATTGAGATCCGGCCAAGAGCCCCTGGAAAACCAGGTTCCCCAAACCCTCTGAGTGTCCCCATGCTAGAACTTGGGGTCTTCCCAGGGACTCTCTTCAGGCTTGCAGCAGAGAGCATGAAATAAAAGGCCAGGATTCACTGATGGTAAACTGGGTTTACACGGCTGCTTCCCGATGGACCCCAGTGGACCTAGCGTAGCTGCTGCCTGCCCACCTGCCCTCATGGCTCAGCTGGGGAGCAACACGAAGCGCTTTCTTCTCCAGCTCGCTTATCTCTCCCATGTAAGAGTTTACATTTCAAGACTGATGGGTGTGAAGAGGAGAGTGCTGCCGAAGGCCTGCCAAGATTTCATTGTCTTTCAGACTCTTAAAATGACTGTTTTTGCAGCACTGAAACACCCTTGTTTTGGAGCCAGAACATGGCTCACCCCTGCAGGAAGATGTGTGGGAGGATAGTAGTACCCCCTACCTTCCACCCCCAGCTAGGGTAGCCAGGGAGGCCCAAATGTGCAGCTTAGATGGCCCAAGGTCGCAGGGCCAGTGCCCAAAGCCTGGTAGCCCAGGAATGGCAAAAAGATGACTCAGGAGCTCCTGAAATTAGGTTCACTCCCGACCCCTTCATAACCTGCCCTCACAAGCCTTAGTGTCCTCCCACATGGATGCCCCTTGTCTTTTCTCCCCCTGATTTCAGATTCATAGCTCTGTCTTGCTGGAAAATCCTTGTTTAGGGACACAAAGCTAGGGGAGTTTTGTTTGGGTTTGTCCATTTTTTTTTAAATCTCACATTTCTGACCAAGCCTGCAGTGGTCACTCTGAACTGGTCCAAGAGTTACTCAGTGCTGTGCCCATCTGATGTCCCTTTGGGGCCAGGAGCCCTGGCCATGCCCTCTTGGACTACTAAACCCTTTTTATTGGAATAATGTAGAATGAAAATGTGCGTGAGCTTCTCTCTGGTGTAAATGAAACCTAAGATAAGTGATGATGTTCGCTTGCTAATCCATCAGAACCATTGGGCCTTCCCACACCCACTCTGGATCCAGGGGCTGGCAAGCATTACAGGAAGGTGCTGGGGGACGCTTTGAGCTGCTTTTCCACATAGCTAGGAGCTGTGCTCATGTGACTCAGAATTAATTCTGTTCTGTCCATTTGGTACTCAATTAAATAGAGAGCATATGAGTAAAAGTTAATAATGACTTATGTGGAAATGATTGAATCATTTAAAATGACTATGATTTTATAATCTCAGCATAGTCCAAAGTGAAGAATGATAATAGACTAATTCCCTCTCCCTTGGAGCCCAGTGCCAGCAGGCCCTGCTGAGAAGGGTCCATTCGAGGGTGGCAGGGCACGCTCGGCCGCAGACACTAGTGCCTGATGGGATTGCATGTCCCCCAGCCTCCCAGCCAGCCTTAGGACCCACCCTGAGCAGGGCTTGGAAGCACAGGGTGCAGAGAAAGGCATCAGAAGAGTCATCTCTTCCTGGCTGCTGACTCTTTGCTGGGGACTCAGGCCTCATGGCCCTCGGGTTACCCCCATTCCCTTTATCTGTCCCCCTGCTGTCTTTTGTTTTGCTCCAGCATCAGTGAAAGCTGTGTGGTGTGCCATCACTTAAGACAGAGCCAGGAAGGGGTGCTGGGGGGCCTGGCTCTCCCACATGCATCATTGACTCCGAGCTCTTTTGGGATAGCTAGTTTTTCTATAAGACTTTAAAGTTTGCAAAGTTCTTCACAAATATTATGTCATTTGATACTCTGTGATGTAGGTGCTTTATCACCCCCATTTTACAGATGAGGAAATTAAGGCAAACAGGTGAAGCGTCACACAGCTAGTAAATGTCCAAGGCAGGATTTGAACTGAAGCCTCCTTGACTGCTGTGCCACCCAGCCTTCTCAAGGAGCTACCCACTCCTTGAGGGCAGGGACTAGTTTTTGCCCATCTTCATATTTCCAGTGTGAAGCACGCTTCCTGGCATGTGGTCAGTGTTTCATAAATACTAGTTGGCTAACTGACTGATATACTTAAGGAAAGGTCTAAAAATATATCCAGACTGACCGTCTCATCTGTGAGTATGGGAGGGGACATAGCTTGGCCCTGGCACATAGGCTACACTCTAGAAGTGAAACTGAAAATATGAGTAAACAAAAGAAGACAGAACATGATGAAGTGTTCTATACTGTGGGTCACATCACGCCCAAAAGGTTCACCCAGAAGGAGAGAATTATTCTGCTCTAGCTACAGTATGGCCTCACAGACCAGGTGGGTGACAGTGGTACATGGAAGAAATCAAGCAAGAGGAGGAGGAGGAGGAGGAAGGAAAGGAAGACAGGAGGAGGAGGAGGAAGAAGAGGGAGATGAAGAGGAGGAAGACAGGAGGAAGAGGAGGAGGAAGAAGGAGAGGAAGACAGGAGGAGGAGGAGGAAGAAGAGGGAGATGAAGAGGAAGAAGAAGAGGAGGAACACAGGAAGAAGAGGAGGAAGAAAGAGAGGAAGACAAAGAGGAGGAGGAGGAAGAAGAGGGAGACGAAGAGGAGGAGGAGGAGGAGGATGAGATAAAGAACAACAACAACAGCAGAAACTTCTCTCAAGGAAAGAATAGAAAGCACTTTGAACAGAAGATAGAAAACCTTATCCAAGTCATGAGCTTCCTGACAATTAGAGCGGATAGAACAAAAATCAATTCCAAGACAAGAAATTTGGGACAAAAAAAGAGCAAGTAAAGCATCTCATATCGAAAGTAACTGTGTTGGTTGGTTGTTGTCCTTCCTTCTCGAAGAGGACCAACATGACGTCTCTGTGTCAGGGTCAAGGTCTGGTGTGTCCATTGTGGCTGCTCAGACCAACACGAGCTCGGAAGGCTCTACCACAGGTCGGGTACAAATAGTCCGTGTGAACATTTGGGTTGGATTCTCTAAATTTGAGCCTCTCCCCTTTCTTTTCAATTCTCCCCTTTCTGTTTCAATTCTGTTTTGCTCAGAGAGCACAGCATCTTCTCTGACACAGGCACGCCGTGCTGGGTGGTGCTGTGCCAGGGTCTTCTGTGTCACACAATCAGTTACAAAGTTCTTGAGAGTGTCTTTGTATCACTTCTTCTGACCACCGTGTAAATGCCTTGCTTGCATGAGTTCTCCATAAAACAGTCTTTCAAACCCATCTGTGTTTGGCATTTGAACAACGTGGCCAACCCATTGGGGTTGTGTTCTCTGCAGTAGTGTTTGAATGCTTGGCAGTTTCACTCGAGAAAGGACCTTAGTGTCTCATCCCTCATTCTGCCAGATGATCTTCAGAATTTTCTTAAGACAGTTCAGATGGAAGTGATTCAGTTTCCTGGCATGGCGCTGGTAGACTGTCCAGATTTCACAGACAGACAACAAGGTCAGCACAACAACTCTGTGGACCTTCAGTTGATAGACAACCTAATACCTCTTCTCTCCCACACTTTCCTTCAGAGCCTCTCAAAAATTGAGCTAGCTCTGGCAATGAATGTGTCAACCTTATCATCTATGTTTATGTCCCTGGAAAGTGTGCTCCCAAAGTAGTGAACATACCCACAGACTTCAAAACTTCTCCATTTGCTGTAACCAATGGTTCCATGTATGGACAGTGTGGTGCTGACTGGTGGAGAACCTCTCTTCTCTTGGTGTTAATCATTAAGCCAAAATTAGCAGAAGCAGCAGAGAATTGACTTATACTTTGTTGCATCTAAGCTTCAGAGGCTGCTTTGATTGCACCATCATCAGCAAACAACAAGTCAGGCGCCAACTCTTTCTCCACTTTAGTCTTGGCTTGCAGCCTTTTCAAATTAAATAACTTATCATCATTGTGGTAGCTGACCCTGATGCCATTTTCCTCCTTGTTAAAGCAGTCAACAGCATTGCACTGCATCATGCTAAAAAGCACGGGAGCAAGCACACAGCCTTGTTTCACTCCATTAGTGACTGGAAAGCATGAGAACATCTTCTGTTATCCAAAAACTGTGCAAACATGCCACCGTGGAACTGTTGAACTCTGGGCAACCAAATTTTGCCATAATTTTCCATAAGCCCTAATGAGTACAGTATCAAAGGCCTTGATCAGATCAACAAGATATCATTTAAGAATCCCTGGACTCTCGGAAAACCATAGACAAAAAATAAAATTACCACATTTCAGGAAACTGTGAATGAGAGTCAACCACAGCTAGAAGGCAGAGCAAAATAAGGAGAACCCACTAGAATCCTCACGACGGAAACCCTGAAAGGAAAACTCCCAGGAAATGTCCTAGCCAAAATCCAGAGCCTCCAGGTCAAAGAAAAAATACTCCGAGCTGCCAGAACAATATAGAAAATCAGGCACTATGATATTCCAAAATGCAGGATGAATGTTTACAACCCAAAGTAACACCCAGCAAGACTGACTGTAATTCTTCAGGGGGCAAGAAGTAACCTCTAATAATATAGATTTTCAAGTAGTAATGAACATGAAAGAGATGAGTAAATACTTTGAAGTTCAAACACAAGAGTCAAGAGAAAGCCAGGAAGGTCAATTCACTTGAACAGTTGAAAGGGGTTAAACACTGAAAAAAATGCCAACATTCAAAGAGAGGAGAAAAGATCCAAGTGTCCCTTCAAAACTAGTGTCTTTGAGGGTTTTAGATGAGATTCAGTAGCACTGTGGGCCTATTACCCATTCTCCTCTGTTCAGACAGTCTTGAGAGAAAAGGGAAGAAAGATAAAGAGGTTGAATTTAATTGTTTTCATAGTTGGGAGGAACAAGAAGAAAATACAAACCTAGGGCAAGGGGTAGAACAAACCCCAATCAGAAGAGTTGAATACACCTGTGCCCAAGAGCTTAGTACCCAAATTTATTAAATCAAACAGAGAGATGGGGCAGGGGAGAGACAGGGAGAAAGGGAAGTGGGGTTTCAGAGAGGAGCCTATGGGGGATGGAAGAACCATCAGCAAAACAAACTTTGGCTTCAGAGGCTGAATCATAAGTGACAGTTAGGAGAGAAAGAAAATGGAAGTATCAGTGATTGGAATCTGGGCAGGGTGCAGTACGCAAACTGAGAACCTCAGTCTCTGAGGACAAATGTGAAATGCATCCCTTCTCTTTCTCCACTTTCTTCTTTGCAGGGGAGATTAGAGACAGTAAATATTATAAGGAAGTAGTGTAAAAAGACAGTATGGAGAAATACAGAATTAACAATCATAACTGTGTGGAGAAATTAGGCGGCTCAGTGAATTGAGCACTGGCCCTGGAGTCAGCAGGACCTAAGTTCAAATCTGGCCTCAAACACTTGACACACTTACTAGGTGTGTGAATTTGGGTAAGTCACTCAACCCCAATTGCCTTCACTTGCATTGTCCCCTCCAAAAAAAAAAACCAACATCATAACTGTGACCATGGATGGGATAAAGTTGCCACTAAAATGGAGTAAGTCAACAATACGAATTTCAAAGTAGACTCCAGCAATATATTGGAAATAATATTCATACAGAATGAAAATGAGCTCTTGGAGCAAAATTTATTAAGCTCTAGGTGAATTCAAAAAAAGCTGGGCTAGCAATCATGACCTAAGACAGAGCAACAGCGTATTTAAAGGAGGTAAACAGGAACACTAGAGTATGAGTAAAGGCAGCACAGACAATAAGGTAATAGCAATAAAGTTCACTGCACTGTATAGCATCTGAGCACTTAAAGGAAAAAATTAATATAGAGAGGAATAGCCAACAAAACTTTTAATAGTTGGAATCTCCACGTACCCCTTTCAGACCTAGAAAAATATAAAAACAAGAAACAACAGCAATACACAAAAACGACAAAAACAACAAAGAAAGGAGTTAAGAGTCTGAAGAGAATTCTAGCATGTTTTAGAAAATTAACACCATAGCCATGTAGAGAATACTGAGTGAGAATAGAAGAAGTATACACACATTTCTCAGCTGAGCAGGACACCTTTACAAAAAGCAACAAATGCAAAAAAAGAAAAGGAAAGCATAAATCTTAAACAAATCCTTTGCTGGCCACAATGCAATCAAAATATTAATACCAAAGTGTCTTTTCAGAAAAAAAAAAACCCAAACACAGAGACCAATAATTTAATCCTAAAGAATGGGTGTGTCAAAGTACATGTTATCGTGATAATAGCTGGTTCATCAAAGTAACAACAATAAGGTAGCATGCCCAAACTTGTAGAATGTAGTCAAAGTGACCCTTAGTTAGAATTTTACATTGCTAACATTTTCACCAATAAAATGAAAGAAAGAACAGGCCAATGAATCAGGAATGGAACAAAAAAATCAATTAAAAAACAACAAAAAGAATGACGGAAATGATAAGTAGACAGAAAAGCTATCTCTAAAACTAATGAGCTACTTGCTCCTCTAACTTTAAAATGAGAAGAAAAGCAAACTGCTGGCATCAAAACATTGAAAAAATTAACAAATGATAAAGTTATTCAAATTATTTTGCCCAATTATTTGTCAACAAATAATATTATTTAGCTTATTATAATTCTTATATTTAATATGCGATTCATATGAGACATTACAATTATGATCATATAAGTGAAATATATGAATATCTACCAGTGTAAAACATCTAGGTGAATGGAACGCCCAAGTTGAGAATTCAAATAACTCAGAAAAAGAAATTGAATAATTCAGTGAAGTAATTCCCAAAGTGGAGGAAAAAACCAAGGAAAGATAGAATCATTTACAAGTTAATTCTGTCAAACAGTTTATAGAACCTTTCACTCCAGTATTCAAGATAGTCCTGATTCCCAAACTATAGAGAGACGAAGCAGAAAATAAAAGTAAGGATCACTGTCTCTAACAAAGGTCCATGTAAAATATTGATAAAAATATTAGAAAAGAGAATAGATCATCACAATATATAGATTATTCACTTTATACCACAAATTCAGAGTCAGTTCAATATTAGTTAAATTACAAACACAATAAACCATATCAATAACAAAAAGTTTAAAATCCCATTATTGTGTTTTTAGGTGTGGAATGATTTTTAACAAAATATACAATACTCCTTTTTGTTAAAAAGAAGAAGATCAAACCTTTAAAATCAGAGGAATAAATAAACTATTCATTAATATAGCAAGTAGCATCTGTTGAAATCCCAAGAGCTAGCATTGTCTATAACTGAGAAGCACTTTTCCAATAAGATCAGGAATATAGTGACAATATCTGTTTCCACCAGTATTCTCAGATTTGTTTCTAGAAATTGACGATAGCTGTAAGACAAGAAAAGTAAATTGAGGGAATAAGCCCAGGTAAAATGGAAACAAAGTAACCACTTATTACAAATGGATGTAGTGATATACTAATGCAACTCCCAAGAGATTCAACTCAGTGTAATTGAAACAATACCTTTCACAAGGTAGCAGATAGAAAATAAGTCCATGGAATTCACCACCCTTTCTAAATACTCCAGGCAAAGTGTAGCAGGATGAGATAGGTTGAGATCCTTTCAAAATAACTACAAACTGCATAAAATTATTGGGTGTCCACCTACTAAGACATCCACAGGAACTATATGAACACAGCTAACTAAGAAGCAGGTGGGGGATGCAGTGGGTAGAGCATAGGGTCTAGAGTCAGGAGAACCTGAGTTCAAATTCAGCCTCACTCACTTCCTTGCTGTGTGACCCTGGACAGTTCACTTAACAGTGAAAATAGAGGTAATAATAGCACCTACCTCCCAGGGTTGTTATAAAAATTAAATGAGATAATATTTTTGAAGTGTTTTCAAACCCTAAAGTGATACATAAATGCCAGCTATTAACTGTTAGCTAAAAACAAAACAGAAAACAAATGACAACTTTATAGAAATAAAGACAAATCTAAATAATTGGATAGAGATTAATTGTACATATCTGGGTCATGCCAATACAATTTATTTACTCAGTGCCATATCAATGAATCTACCAAAGGATTATTATTTTTAATAAGGCTAGAAAAAATAGTAACAATTCATCTGGATATGTGTTTTCCAGTGGTCTTAGATGACTCATGTGAAATCGTTCGACCCCAAAGGGGTTGCGATCCACAGGTTGAGAACCACTCCATTAGAGGAACAAGAAAAGACATGGCTTTTATAATTATGGATAAAAGAAGAGTTCTTGACTAAACAAAACAGAATCACTGGATATAAAAAAAATCCATAGTTTTCATTATGGAAAATTGAAAAAGTTTTGCAAAAACAAAATCAGGGCACTAAAATTCTAAGGGAAGCACTTACCTGGAAAAACCAAACCTTTTAACAGTTTCTTTGCTAAGGATCTGAAATCCTAGATAGATATAGGGAATGGGTTCCAGTATATAAAAGGAACAAATAAGTGGTCAGAGTTTATATGAATAAGCAAGGGAAGAAATCCAAGCTATCAACAACCATACCTCACCCCTCAAAAATGTTCCAAAAGTCATTAATAATAATAATAATATGCACATTAAAGCAACTCTGAGCTTTCACTTTCCACTGATTCAGTTATCAGAGATGACAAAAATACAGGAAAATTACAAACACTGGAGAAGCTGAGGAAATCAAGGCACATTAATGCACTGTTAGAGGGGCAGTGAGTCATTCCAGTCCTTCCAGAAAGCAATTTGGAGCTATTCCCCCCCATCCCGAAGTCACTAAACTATACATATCCCAAAGGAGAGCCCACTAATACAATAGCATTATAAGAAACAAAGGGACAGATTCGGAGAAACTTGAGAAGATTTGTGTGAACTGATACAGACTAAAATGAAGAGAACCAAGAAAACATTTTATTCAGTAAAAGCAACATTTTGAAGAAAAACAACTGGGAACTTCAGAACTGTAATTAATGGAAGCCCATGACACTGGAGGAGAAATGATGAAACCTGCTACCTACAGGTGCTGGATGGAGCTGTCTCCAGATATGGCAAACCAGTGTTTGTGACGGCAGAAATAAAAGGAAAGACAGTCACAAAAAATGCATCAGAACCAGTCCAGAGGTGAACCCAGCAGCAAGATGACTTCAGGACTGCTGTGTTGACTTTATCATTTGCTTTTCAAACGTACAAGTAATTGCAGTTTGTTGATTCTCACACCATCATCTTCTCTGATTCTGTCTGCTCATGTCTGCTTGTGTTTGTCACAATCAGGTTAATAAAAAAAATTAGCTTTCATGCTAATACTAGCCTGCGGCTCAGAGAGCTCAGTGCTGAGGCTCTCTGATGGTCCCAGATCAGAGTCCCCAGTGCTGTGTGCTGGGGTGTTTGTCACCAGGCCATGAGTGGCTGCTGCTACCTTCTGCTGCCTGTCTGCAGTGGATGTTGCTGACCCCTGTTTGCTGAGCAGCAGCTGGTGGGGTCCTGGGGCCCGAGTCACTTTGCTGCTCTGCAGAACCAGCAGCCAAGGGTATCAGTGCACCAAAAGCCAGCACTGGCACCTTCCCTCCAGCTAGGGGAGGCAGCCCTCCCAAGCCAGAGAATCTGCAGATTGTCCTTAAAACCTCCTGGGTGAGAGAAAGTATGAAGAATCAAAAACTCTGGGACTTTGGGGCCATTTCTTTCATGAAGAAGAGTTAGATCTAAAGAGACTCCCAGGGCTTTGTGTCCAGGACCATGGGTGTGGATCAAGACTCAGGCTATGGTTCCCTGAACATTCAGACCATAGGAGGATCCAGTTTGAAGAAGAGAAGACTTGGGGATGGGAAGAGAGGAAGAGAGCTCTCATCCTGTGGAGGAGGGGTCAGACTCAGAGCCAGGAGCTGTGAGCAAGAGGTACCAGTCTCTAATTCTGAGCTCACCTCCAGAAACTCAGATGGATCCTTGAGGCCCTCCTTCCTCCCTCCCAGGACTGGGAAAGTATTTAACCACAAAGACCTGGCTCTCTGCCTGTCACCCATATGGGAAAGGAAGGAGCAGGAGCCTAGGATGACAAGTCCAAGGGTCCAAGTGGTATCCTCTCACTCGTAAACTGAAGGTGCTGCACCAAGTGGTCTTGAGGGTCCCTAGAACCTGGGGTCTTCACAGAACTCACACTCGCCTCTGTGGTGTACCTGCCACTGGTCAGTGGAAAGAGCCTGGCATGGTCTCCTCCCCTCCCTCTTTCGGGGGCCACCCAGAAGCAGTATTCTGCTTCTGTAGCTATGAATTTTCCTGGGGTGGCCACTGGGAGCTCTGCAGTCTGGCCATGTGCAGGTGCTAGACTCGGGCCACCAGGAGTGATGGCCAAAAGTCTCGAGCACCTGGATGAAATGACCTCATTGGCATCCCAGGGACGGCAGTCTTCTCTTTGTGGCCCAAGCCAGGAGCATCGTCAGGATTTTGTCTTCCCTGATTTAAGCATCCGAAAAATGTGAAAGAAGTTGATTGCCACCCCTTCTCTCCCCCCCCCCTCCCCCAGTAAGTAAACTTAGTCTTGATTAAGCTTAATTTGATGATATTCTCTCCTGGTGTTGCTGGATATGGTGGCATCTTGCCTATGTGAAGTGGGCCAGGCTGAGAACCCTGTGACAAGGCTCTCAACACAGCAAGCAGAAGACAGGAGAGGGCCGCTGGGGGGAGGGGGTTGTTGGTGGGGCAGGACCAGAGTTTCCTCCCAGAAGTCTGCACAGGAAGCCGGATCAGCATGAGCCACAGTCCCCTGGAAGGAAACGTCCGCAGGCAGGTCAGTGAGCATTATGGCTTTCAGAGTAATGTCAGGATGGGTCCACACGTGGCCCAGAGGGAGATGAGGAAGAGCACAAGCCTTCACCCTCTCGAGCAGAGCGGAGCCATGGGCCTCGGGGCTGCTGGCAAGGTTCCTTCAGGGCTGCCCCAGATGCTGGTCTCCTGACAGCCCATCCTCTGGAGTGGGGCTCTGCCCTTGGCCACCTCCAGGGCCATGCACAGAGCCCAGTCTGGCATTCCAGAAGCACTCCTGGATACCCCTGTGAATGCCCAAAGGAGGATACAGACTGACTCTGAATTTCTCTGCTTCCTTGGTTTCTTTTGCTTTGCCTTTCTCTATCCCGCTGGGAGGCGTACACCGATACAGGTCCTCATGACCACTGTTAGCGTATGCAATGTTCTGCACCCATGATCTCCCCCCCAGAGCCTTGGCCAGTAGGTCAGTGAGTGTGCCAGAAACTGCTCACTGAGCCTTCTCACCACCCCATCAGGGTGGGAGATGGAGAAGTTGGGGCAGCCCCTTGCCTTGGGGAGCCTCCTTCTCAGGGCAGGTGGCTCAGGTAGAGGCTTTTCTCACAAATCATTAACGTGAGCAGGTAGCTGCTAATTGCACATTTCAGGAATGATTTATGAGGCAGTGGAAGGGGTCTCCTCTCGCTGGGAACCACCACCATCCTCCTTGTGGTATCAGCACAGCTATGTGATGCGACGTGATTAATGAACATGGGCAATGACAGAGGGAGCCATTGGGAAGGGGGGATGGGGACTGGCTTCAGGGCCCCCGCCCTCTGGCCCCCACCCTGTCACCGCCCACATGTGCCCGCAGAACATCTCCACTTGGCAAAGCTCTTTGTGCTGGGTCTTGGTGAGCATCGGGTTCACTGATTTCTGTCTGTTTAAAGTGTTCAGATCAGTGAAAAGTAAGGTGATTCGAGAACTCTTCCTCATTTAAAGCTTGGCGCAGTCAGGGAGGTTTTTCAAAGCTTCTCTCTGTCTGAGCGCGTGCATGAACAGGCCTTTGTGGGCTTCAGGTGCCTCCTGGATGGCCCCTCAGGGCCGCTCAGTGCACACTGGTGTTTCTTGGGGTCTCACATAACTGGAAGGTCAGAGCAGCCCCGTGTGTGTCTGGAGGGGAGGAGGGTCCCTCCAGGACAGGTGTCAGAGCCAGCCCCAGCACACTTGGATGTTGCATGTGGTGAGGGGAGGACCAGCAGAGGGGCTTGGGTGGTGACCATCCCAGGCAGTGATGTTCTGCTTGGGAGGCTGATCCTCTAACCTGTCCCTTGGCCTGAGCTAAGTTGGCTACCAAGGTACCTCCCCTCCCAGGTGTCCCAAAAAGTCCTGGAGAGACAAAGCTGACATGCGCCTTCTTTGCCTCAGCCTCCAAGCAGCCTCTTCCCAGTCGTGGCTCACTCTGGCCTCTTCCTTTTTTTGTAGCTCTTGGAATTCGACAAAGAGCTGTCTGTCTTTAAAGACAAGTTGTATGAGCTGGACATCTCATTCCCTCCCAGGTAAGTGAGCATCTCGGGCTTTCTTGTCCTGCCTTCCGTGCTGCAGAGGCCACTGTGGGGAGCAGCCCAGCCCCTGCCCAGGTGCCGGGAGCTGACCCATTCTGTTCTGGGGCATCCTTTCCTGAGGTACAGGAGAGAAAGACTGTAGGGACCTGAGGATGCTCTCCTGGGGGGAGAGAAAGTAACCTCTGCCCAGCTCAACCAAGAGCCCAGAAACTTTAAAAATGCTTCGGTCCTCGTGCTTCAGGGAGTCCCTTTTCTTTGTGATCCTAGGTGTTTTATGCATTTAAAATGCGGTTCTTGGAAGGGGTCCTTAAGCTTCCCAGAATGCCCAAGGGGTCCCTGATGGCCCCCCAAAAAACGTTGTGGACCCCTGCCCTGGAGCTGGGGAGCTGCAGAGGGTTTTCACCTAGGATAGGGTGAAGATATTCTGGTCTACACACACACTGTACATACATATACATGTACACACATGCGCACACACCACACAGTGTAGACACATACACATATTCACGTCAGACACACACCATAAAATGCACATGCACACATACATGCACACAAGCATATCACACAATGCACATACATGCATCCCACACAACACACACGTACACATTCATCTCCCACACACCACACAGTGCACACGCATACACACATGCATGGCACATGGTGCACACACATGTGCACATGCATACCACACAATGCATGCGCATGCATGCCGCACAGTGCACACACATGCACACATTCATCTCCTACACACACCACACAGTGCACACACCACACAATGCACATGCATATACACACAGGCATACCACACAATGCATGTGCATGCACGCATTCGCCATATACATGCACACACCATACAACGCACACATATACCCGCACACCACACAGTGCACGCACATATACATATGTGTACACACATATATACACACACACACGCACACATGCACACACGCACACCCATGGTCCAGCAGAGAAAGGAAAGGAGAGACCAGGACCTCAGCTGGCTCAGGGCTTCCAGGAACCCTTGTGAATGGTGACTTTGGAGGCTCGGTTCTAGTTAGATGATTTTCAAGTAAAGAGAGACAGCATCATCCAAGAACATGGTACAGGGGCTCCCTCTTCCCAGAGGAAAGTGTGACTTGTCCAGGGTCACAGAGGTTTTATGCCCAGATGCTCTGACTCCAAAACCAGCAGTCGGGTAAACTGAGTCATGAGTCACTCATCTGAAGGAGCTGGGAAAGTATCAACTTAGGGGCAGGGGAGTGAACCAGAATTTTGAAGGAAGGGATGGGTTGGAGAAGGGCCCCGGGAGATGCCCTGATAGTCTCAGTTGGAAAAGCACGCCCGTGTTCCAGGGCTGGGAGTCCTGCGCTGTGGCAGAGGCCTGAGAGGGGGTGAAAGCGGGATGGAATTCCAAGAGGCCTTTTACCAGTGGGGGCATTGTTGACCCCAGTGCTTTAGAAGGGATGGGAAGGGAATATGCATTTACTAGGTGCCTGCCCTGTTCTAGGCACATCACAAATACAATCTCATTGATCCCCTCAAAAGTCCTGGGAAGGGCTGTGAACTCATTTGATGCTTGAGGGAACTGTGGCAGATAGTGGTTAAGAAGCTTGCCCCGGGTCCTGCAGCGGGGAAATGTCTGAGGCTGGTGCTCTGGCCACTCTGCTACCCAGCCAGCTACATTTGGGGGACTCCGCTCTGGGGCAGATAAGACCCGGGAGATGAGGGGAAGCGATTGCCAAGCAGAAATGTCATGCCTGAGGAGTAGGTGTTGTGGATGGCTCTCCTCCCAGTCTCTGGGTCTTCTCCATCAGCACCACCCTGGTTAGGCCTGTAACAGAACCCATGGGACTTGGGAGAAGGGCCCTGGACCCTGCCTTGCTCTTCAGCCCAGCCCGTGCCCCATCCTGCAGTGCACAGAGCTCAGTGGCAGAGCTAGGCTGCTGGGCTGCCCCACCCCATCACTCTGTCCATCCTTTCCCCCTCCCTTGGCCCCTTGGGTCTTCTCCAGGGAGTCATGGCCAGGGCATTTCACGGCTTTAAAACAGTCTACTTTTAATTACTGTTCCAGTAAAGGACAATTCCTTTCCTAAGGGAAAGGTCTCACTGACTCTGGATTCCAGAGCCCAAGGGCCCTGAGATGATGCCCAAAGCATGGTTAGAAAGAGGTGAGGCAAGGGCTGGCCCTTTGGTCTCCCGCCACCCCCCCATGGGGGTTTTGGTTCTTCCTCTTTTTTAAGGGTGGAGACCCCCAGGCATCCTGTAACTCTGTCCATGGGGCTTATAGGCAGGCCCCAGGCTTCCTGTTCCCTTCCAGCAGTTGTATCATCCTATGTTTTTAAAGCCTGGAAAGTAGAAATGTCCTGCTGCCAGTTGGGCCAGGGTGGCAAGGTCATTTCAGGTGGTCAGAGAGCATATTTGGTAGGCCTGACAGAGAAGTGGGGGGGACCACTGGGGAGGGATGGTATATATACTGTCAGGTGCACTTCTCTCTCTCTCCCTCCTCTCACTGTCTCCCTCCTTTTCTCTGTCTCTTCCCCCTCTCTCTGTCTCTCCCTCTCTCTCCTTTTTCTCTCTCTTCCTCCTCCTCTCTCTCTCTCTCCTCTCTCTTTCTCTCTCCCTTTTCTCTTTCTCCCTCTTCTCTCCATCAGAAACTTGTAGCTAGACATTGCCCCCAAGAAAGGCCCCGAGCCAGCAAAGCATCACCCTAGCACTGGGTGCTCAAACAGTGCCCATTCTCAGGGCACAGGTCAGGCCCTGTGGGCTGACCACCAAGGAGGTCCCACAGAGCTGCTCAGACCTGTTCCTAAGTCAGCTCTTGCTCTGTCCCTTCCCTGGGGGGCAGGGGGAGGGGCCGCTTGATGCTCTCTTAGCCTGATGCCACAGGAGGCAGGCAGAGCCGGCCTTGTCCAGGAGCTCTATTCTGGCCAAGCAGGGAGGAGATGGCACGTGTCCTAGGGATCTGGTCAGTTTTCACTGGCGGGAGGGCTGGCCCAGCCAGCGCGGCAGTCAGTTGGCTTGTGCCTTTCCAAAACTCATTTTGCAATCTTTAAAGCTCACAGAAGTTGGCTTGATTTCTCAGGCCCAGCTTTGCTTTGTTCTTAGTGTTAACCCTGTATGTGCCTTGGCTTGTGGCCACCTGGACCTTGGCAGCGCATTGGGGAGGAAAGGGCAGAGCATGGGGCATCTAGAGTCCAGGCAGGGCATCAGATCCTGCTCCTTAATGCATCTGGATGAGTGTGGGTGTGCAGGCTGCACCCTCTGGGATGAAGGATGCTCAGGGGGTCAGGCAGCAGCCCAGTCTGAGAGCATGGCCAGAATGGGTAGGGCAGCCCCTGAGCCCCAGGAATGCTGGTGCCAGGGAGAGTGGGCAGGGGGAGGAAGAGCTGTCTGGCTCCTCTAGCCCCAGAATCCTCCAGCAGAGGCACTTGGTCATTCAGGACCTGCTCCAGGCCCAGAAGTCAGGGGGTGGGGGTAAATGTAGTTAGTCAGGGCCCAGGAGTCAGCCTTGCAGAGGGGTGGGAGGTAGGAGAAATGTGGTCAGTCAGGCCCCAGAGTTGGGGGCAGGAAGGGAGATGTTGGTCAGGGCCTGGGCCAGGCCTTTCCCAGAGGATGTCCTGTAATTGGGCAAAAGATGAGATAAGGCCCAAGATGGTAACTGGGCTAGGCATGTTCTCACATGGGATGCTGGCTTTTAGGATTTCTGAGAATTTAGCATTTCAGAAGAAGATTGCATCTCCTTTACTACCTACAAGCCACCCCTGCTTTTAGGACCTAACCTCTGAGCCCCTGGGAGCCCTGCAGTGCCCTTGGTGCCTCTTGGTGACCTACCTGGGAGACTGGTGGGATTTAGCTGAGTGGACAGGCAGAGGAAGCCCCCACCAGGAGCCTCTCTGGCCTTCTTCTTCCTCTTCCTCTCCCTCCCTTCTTCCTTCCCCTCTTCTTCCTCCTTGTACCAGAAAATGATCCTCCTGTGAGTCAGCCCTCAGAGGATGCCGTCCTGGGCCCCTGCCCCAGGCCTCTCTCTCATGAAGGCCAGGCCGTGCCTGGTAATGGATGGCCCATCCCTCCTGTCCCCAGCTCAGTTAGAGGACTCTCTCTGGGGTCTGGCTGCAGTGACCCGGGGACTGTCCTTTGTATGAGGGCATCTAACCTGGATGCTGGGGTTCCCCAGGGATGCCAGCAGCTCCTCGTCAGTAGCAGTCCTAAGTCAGTGTGTGTTGGGGAGGTCTCCAGGCACAGTAGTGACAGCCAAGCTGCCTGTGAGATGGCCACCCCATCTATGTCCCTCTTTGGGCATGTCCATATGAGGCCCCTGTGGTGGGTGCCATGCATCCCCCCCTACCCCTACAAGGCTGACAACTTTCCAGTTGGGTCATTTCTTCAGGTCACTCGGCCCTTTTGCTTTGCTTTTCAAAGCATCGAGTCATTGCTCAGGACACTGGGAACCCTAGAGCTGAGCTCGGGGCCCAAACTGAAGCCGTTTTTCAGGGCCTGCTTGTGATGGGTAGACGCAGTGATGCAGCAGCCAGCATGCCCCTGTCCCAGGCTTTCCAGGTGACAACTGTCCTTAGTTATGCCATTCAGAGCAGGCAGTGGAGGCCGGGAGGGAGGAGCGCCCTCATTTCCCAGGCATCCCTGTCGGAACTGTTCTGAATAGGTGGCCCTGAAAATTGCTGGCGACCTCTGTCACTAGGCCAGGTTCCTGCCCTGGTCTGGGGCTGGCAATGGGGGGCTGCTCTTCCTTCTCCCTCTCCCTGAAGCTGCCAGCTGAGCTTAGGACCCCGGAAAACTCTGGCTGCTTTGCCCTGTCTTCCCCCTTTTCCAAACCACACTGTGCTGTGGCCATCCAGACAAGACTTCCGAGTTCCAGGACAGACAAACTTTTGGTGTTTTCCTCACCTTGCACGAGGCCATGGCAGCCCTGCCCCTCAGAAGCAAATGCAACTCAGAATTCTAAAGACAAGCTTTGTCTGGGCAGCCTGGGCAGTGGCCCTGACCGCAAGCAAACATTGGCTTTGGGTGAGAGCACCTGAGGGACTGGGCGGTGGCCATAATTGGGAAAAGGATCGGGGGCCTTGTGGGGAGCCCAGTTACAGGTGGGCGATTGTTCATTTTATCAGGGTTCCCCATTAATGATGGCGATTACTCTGGCGGCTGCTGCCACCCAGCAAGATAGGCGCGAAGGGTTCACGGGCACACACCCACCTCCTGGGTTTGCTTTCAGATAAGTCTCCCATATTAATCATTCTCTTAAAGGGACTCTGGGCGTTTATCAGCCCCAGGCTGGCAGGCAGCTTCCTGCCCGACATGTTTTCCGGTCTCTGGCATCACTCTGTCCTGGGTCACGCCCCTCCCTCCCCTCTGCCCAGAGCGGCCTTCTTTGGGCCAGTCTGGCCTGTCTGCTCGGAAGCCTGTGCAGAATAACAAGCTCCTCACTCTCAGCTCAGCCTGGACCTGTGACCTTTCTGTTCCCACCGACGTCTTTCTCTTAATGGCCTTTGGAATGACGCAGACTCTCGCTTCCGTCCTCATTCCGAGTCCCACCACGGCTCAGAAGCCAAGGTCAGCCACACTGGCTGCCGTTTCATCCTCTTGAGGCTGGGCAAGGAATAATAATCTTGCCTTTGGCACTTCCATCCAGGAAGGCTGCCACCAGGATTTCATGTCCCCTTACCTCCCCTGCCTCTCCAGCAGGGTCAGGTAAAGTCCTGCCCTTATCCCTCCCTCTGGCTACCCCCAGACTTCCGGAGCCCCTACTTGTAGCTGTGTGGCTCCCTGTTACCTGCTTAGGGAATGCCACCCTGGCAGGCATCTGAGACTCCCCTGTGGCCCTGAGTTTGCTAGAGCTGGTGGGGGAAGAGGAGACCAAGGAGCCAAGTGGCCTGCCACGCAGCCAGTAGAGAAGATTGTCAAATTGGAGCCCTGAGGCCTAGGAGGACAGCCAAGGTCCAGACTCCTGTGTGCTGCTTTCAGCTAGTCAATAGTGCCCACCGATAGTGCCTGACTTGTCCCCTGTGCCCAGGGCTCCTTGATTTAGCCCTGGCACCTCCTGCCTCACCACCCTTGCTCACGTAGACCCCCCCCCTCCTCAGGGTGCCCCCAGTGGCACCACTTGGCTCTGAGGGCCCAGCTCCAGCACCACCTTGTCCATGGGGTCTCCTTGCTCCCCTTGGCTCCCAGTTCTGCTTGGTTCTTCTTCTTGCTGTCCTCCAGAAACACAGACAGAGGCCAGGGACTGGCCATGCTTGGCCAGCTTCCTTTTCTGGCAGGCCTCAACGAAGGGCCTTATGACAAAGAGACCCTGAGCAGAGGGTGGAATGGAACAGCACCCTGATCTCCATCCACATCCCTGTGCATACCAGGTAGCATGGTCTGAGTCAGGCACAGGCTCCCAGACCAGAGCACCCCTTCTGAGGGAGACCTGGGAGGTACTGGGATGCTCTGGGGAAGGCGTCCCCCACCCCGCCTCCTCTGGGTCAGGTTGCCCTGACGAGGGCCCGTTGGCCTTCTCCAGCCCGGGGTCCTTCTCTGCTCTCGGGACGTTGAGAGCGAGTGTCTCTGGGAGGGGGCATCTGCTCTGGCTCCTCCCCTTGGGCCGAGGGGTTGCTGGCCGTTGGCTTCTGCCCAGAGGAATGGCCCCATCACTGTCTCTTCTTCCCCCCCGTGCTGTGCCGTGTCCTGTGGAGGCGGGCGGGGTACGCAGCTATAGGTCCCAGGCCTGGTGAAACTAGGAGGACGCGCACTCGCTTATCCCCGTGCTGCTGACGGGGCTGCCCGGCTGGGCTTTCCTGAGCAGGGCACACACTCCTTGTCCAGGGGCCTTCTCCACAGGCCAGCCAAGGGGACAAGAGCCTGGCAGTGGGAAAGACCCAGGGAGGGAGGTAGCCAGAAAGTGAAGAGCACAGAAAAGGGACATCTGCAGAGCCCCCGGGTGTTTCCACCACCCTGACTGGCAGGAGAGGCATAGGTGTCGGGACCGTAGTGGGCATTGAGGCCTGCCCCCTTGTATAGGACATCACAGGGGCCGTGCTGGGCGAGAACTGAGCCAGTATGTCTTCACTTCAAAATCATCTCTCCTTTCCATTGGCCTGTACTGCTCAGGGGAAGTGACTTAGTCAAGAACTCACAGAAAAGTTAGTGACAAGGCCAGAGGTAGACTCGGGTCTTATGAAGCTATCTAATATGTCCCCCTGCCCACTGTGCGTTCCACTGCCCACTGTGCGCCCCCTGCCCACTGTGCGTTCCACTGCCTACTGTGCGCTCCCCTGCCCACTGTGCGCCCCCCTGCCCACTCTTCTCTCCCCGCCATGCACCCCACCCTGCCAGTTTCAACTTCAAGATGACAATTTTTCCACCTTTAATCCCCTCCTGTGGGCTAGCACAGTGGTGCTTTTGCCCCAACAAGCTGGTATTGGGCCTATGGGGAGCACAGCCACTCCTAGCCCAGCCCTCCCTGGCAGATGGATGGCCACAGGTGTCACAGGTGGGGCCGGCAATGGACCCTGCAGGCAGAGGGGCACTGATGCCGGACTCTTCTTCTCAGCCCACGTGGGCAGTGTAAAACGGTCAGACTGCACCCCTCTGTAGGAGGTGGGATCTTAGATTGTGTGAAGGGGCTTGTAGCTTCTAGGAATAAGGAGGCCCTGCTCCTCTGCTGTCTGCCCTGGTCATCCCTCCTCTGAGGACCTCAGGACAAGAAGACCATCCAGAGGGGGACAAGCTGGGGAGGAAGGGTGAGACTGGACAAGAGAAGCCTTGTGGTGTGGAGGAGAGGGGCCAGACTTGCTTGGCTTAGACCCTGTAGGCAGACCCAGGAGCGACAGGGAAGCAGAAGCTCATGGAGGGTAAAGGTAAACAGAAGCTTCCTGACAAGGAGAGCCATCACCAAGAATGTCTGACTTACCAGTGGTGGACGTCTCCAAGAAAAGGGGGGTCACATCCCAGACATAGGAAATTCCTTTTCAGCGGTGAGCTGGACACAACCCTCCCTTCCAGCTCGGAACTTGGTCTAACTCACCTTCCAAGCCCCAGGCTAGCCCAAAGGCACTGGCTTCCCATGGGCCCAGGATCCTGGAACAGGGCAAGGATTGACCTCAAAGGGTCATCAGCCTTGCCCAGACTCAGCCTAGGTCAGAAGGCCTCTCTGAGCTGACTTCCCAGAAACTCCCCATTCTTAGCAATCTTGACTGATGTCCATTGAAAGTGGGCCCTTGGGACAGCTAGGTGGCATAGTGAATAGAGTACCCTACCAGCCCTGGAGTCAGGAGGACCTGAGTTCAGATCTGGCCTCAGACACTTAACACTTACTAGCCGTGTGACCTTGGACAGGTCACAATCCCAATTGCCCTGCCTTCCCCCTCCAAAAAGCAACAAAAAAAAAAAGTGGCCTGAACACCACCATCAAAACCTCCACTTTGTTGGGGACCAGCATGCCAGAGCAGGGATGGCCAAGATGTGTGGAGGGGAGGCTTTAGAGTGGGTGTTCCCCTGGGACCCAAGCACCAAGCAGAGGCTGCCTTTAGCCTAGACATCAGAATGGGGTGGGGTCCCTCTGAAAACAGCCCTGGAGGATTCCCAGGAATGTTTAAGGTCCTGACCTCAGGATGGGCTGCCTGAGATGCCTCAGAGTGAGATCCGTGACACTAAGCATTTGGGGAAAGTTGGCGGGGGGGGGGGGGGGGGGGGG
>CM053598.1:944914-968924 GCA_028646575.1 Pseudocheirus occidentalis | reverse complement strand
ACCCACCTCCGATAGCAGGCTGGAGCTGTGGAGAGGAGCACCTGTGAGCCAGCATGAGCACGGCTTGCACACACTCCAAATTAAGCCATACTTGCTCGCAGCAGTGGAGCGGCAAATTGAGTTCTCATGGCATGTGTTGAGAAGGAGGGGGGCTGTGCTTGATGAGCTGGAAAAGGCCAGGTGTGTTTGTGGGCAGGGCTGCTTCTTGGTGGGCAGCACCGAGTCTCCAATGCTGCCCAGGGGAGTCCCTGAGGTGGGGGCATAGATGCCATGAACCCCCTGCCTTGGAGCTCCCCTCCAGGCCTCCATCTTCTCCTCTGTCAAATGGGGTAGGGACTGGAGCAAGGCGGGGTCTGACTATAGGACTTACCAGATCTCACGGTTCTTGCCCGACTGTGTTCTCAGGATGTTTTGGTCCGTCCCTCCCCTGGTGGCCGCCTTTCACCATCTCCTCCTCCCCCACCCCCAATTCTAGGGCCTTCGCTCCACATTTTTGTATCTTGTGTGAGTGTGGTGTCCCCCCTTTAGACAGGGAGCTCGGTGAGGCTTCTCTTTGTATCCTCAGTATCTGCACGTAGTAGGTGTTTCATTGATGTTTCTGGCTGGCCCTGTGCTTCACTGTGCATGGAGGGATGTTCTGCCTGTGTCTCTCAGGCGCCCAGAGCCCCTTGGAGAGGCCAGAGTCAGATCCTGCCAAGAGCATTAGACAGAAACCTGGGCAGGTTCTGTCTGCTCCTGGCTTCAGCCACAAGTCGTCCAAGGTGGTCCTTCCTGCAACCAGGTTTCCTTCTTCCTTCAAGGAACTACCTTCCCCTGCACACCTCACAGCCAGTGTGGTCCTTCCTGGGGTGTACAGAGATGGTCCCTCGAACAGGGTTTTCTGCTTGTCAGTCATCTAGCATCGCTGAGCACCAACTATGCTTGGCCACCCTGCTCTGGACACAGAAGAGGAACAGCCCCTGTCCTCAGGGAGCTCAGAGTCGGCCAGGAGAGTCAGGCTTTCCACATACAACTTAATACAAAATCCAGTCAGAGATAATACACAGTAATTCGGTGAGGAGTCACCACTGGCAGCTGGCAGGGTGAGGGGAAAATCAGAGGAGGCTTCATGGAAGAAGTAGCCCTAGTGGTTTTGATGGAAACAGGATTCTACGAGACAGACCTGAGGGAGGACAGCTCTCCAGGCAGGGAGCATAGCAAAGCAAAAGCAAGGCAGTGGGAAATGGAGTTTTGCCTTGGAGGAGCAACCAGGAGGTTGCTGTGGTGGGACCAGCATGTCTAAAGGATAGGATAGGAATGTGGATAGGAAGCCTGGAGAGGCAGGGAGGGATCCGGCCATGAAGGGTGTTAGGTGACCATAACAGGGCTGCATATTTTCTCCTAGAGACAGTAGGGAGGCATTGGACTTTTAGGACGATCATGTTGGTGGTTTTGTGGGAAACAGATTGAAGAGAAAAGGTATTGGAGATGGGGGGGGGGGGCACCAAGAAGCTATGATGAGAGGTCTGGGTGAGAGGCCAGGAGGGCCTGAGCGTGGGCAGAAGTGAAGGAGTGAGTAAGTCAACAAGAGTGTTGGTTAAGTGCTTATTGGGGCCAAGCACTGGGCTCATTCCTGGGGAAATATTAAAGAAAGATGGTCCTTGCCCCCCTGTGATTCACATTGGGGGTGGGAGAAGTCAGCGCTTACAAGAGGATAGAAGGGTAGCCCAGCCCCACCCCTCCCAAGGGTGCAAGAAAATCCACACTGATGTGGCCTTCATTTCTATGGATAAAATGGCAGGGCTGCCTAATGGGCATGGGGATGAAGGGATGGAGAGGCAGCCAGGAGAGGGACTGAGACAGAAGCCAGTGACCAGAGAGTCATCAGTGTAGATGGTGACTGAAGCCAGGGGAACCCCTGAGGTCACAAAGGGACAGAATATAAAGAGAGCCAAGAAGAGGGGCTGGGCCAGAGTCTTGTGGGAACAGCCACAACTAGGGGCAGCAGATGGATAACAAGCTCACAAAGAAAATGGAGGAGCAGCCAAAAAGGTAGAAGAACCAGGAAGGGCAGGGTCCCAGAATCCCCAAGAAGAGAGTGCTTGAGAGGGGGCAGTGAGCAGCTGCAAGGTCAAGGAGGAAAGGAGGGAGGAATGGAGGGGTGGGTGGATGGATGGATGGATGGATGGATGGATGGATGGATGGATGGATGGATGGATAGACGGACAGACGGATGGATGGATGGATGGATGGATGGATGGATGGATGGAAGAATAGAGGAGTGGGTGGATGGATGAGTAGATAGATGGAAGGATGGATGGGTGGATGGAAGAATAGAGGGATGGGTGAATGCATGGATGAGTGGGTAGATGGCTAGATGGAAGGATGGAGGGATGGATGGATGGATGGATGATGGATGAAAGAATGGAGGGACAGATGGTGGACGGACAGACGGATGGATGGATGGATGGAAGAATAGAGGGGTGGGTGGATGGATGAGTAGGTAGATGGATAGATGGAAGGATGGATGGATGAATGGAAGAATGGAGGGATGGGTGGATGGATGGATGCATGCATAAGTGAATGGACCATTTTTTAAGCATTCACCATCTGCCAGGCCCTGCACAAGCACTAAGGGAGGGTATCAGTACAAACAAAAATGAATCTTTGCCCTGGAGGAGCTTTCTCTCTAAGGGGACAAGACGGTGCATAAAAGGGAGCTAGAAATTCCAGGGTGTGTTTGTGTAAGGAAGAAAAAAGACCTGTGGATGAAGCATTAAGAGAGAGCTCAGGAATTCTGAGACAGGGGCCAGACTCCACCGGCCCCAGAGTCCTGTAGACATGGACTCAGCCGGCAGGGCTAGTGCTCTATGGTTGTCCTGGGGCAGCCCCTGATCAGTATCTGCCCAGTCCCTTCCCCTCCCCCCATGCCCATCAGGTTTCTGGCACAGGTTGGGGTGGGGGGCTTGGGCTGTATTTCTTAGGGCCTTTGCTCACTGAGGATAGGGATGGTACTTTACCTGGCCATTCCCAGAGCCCAGCATACAACAGGTGCATAATAAAAGTGCCAGATCTTACTGTTACAGCTCAGGTTTAGGCTGGCCAAAAAAGAGAGACCAGATGTGCTGAACACAGGATGGGCGGGAGTGACTCTTGATGATGTGGGATGAGGTGGGGAAGCTGTAGGGCTGACACTCCAGGGGGAGAGGGCAACCAAAGGATACCCACCTGACCCCAAAGTGAGCTGGACTGGGGGTGGGGCCTCCTGGTGGTGACCGTCCACTCTTTGGTCCATTTCAGTTACCCGTACAGCGAGGACTCAAGCCAAGGAAAGCAGTACATGAACACCAGGTGTCCGGCATGGTGTGACCGGATCCTTATGTCCCCGTCAGCCAAGGAGCTTATCCTGAGAGTGAGTACAGACTCCCCCTCCCTGGCAGCAGGGCCCACAGGATGGGCGAGAGTGAACACACACCACACACACACAGACACCTGCACACACCACACTCACAATACTGATCACTGAGCAATGATGGATGGAGCATTTCTTAAACATCAGTGAGTGCTGATGGCTCTGGGCAAGCACTTAGGGTGGTGGTTCTCAACCTTCCTAATGCCGAGGTATCTGCATGTGGAGACAGAGGAGCAGTGTCTGGGTTCCAAAGACCATCAGAAATGTGTTTTCCGATGGTCTTAACCAACCCCTGTGATCCCTGTGAAAGGGTCGTTCAAGCCCCAAAGGGTCACAACCCACAGGTTGAGAACCGCTGACTTAGGAGGGGATCAGTGCAAACAAACACAAACCAGTTCCTGCCCTCAAAGCACTTACACTCTAGGGGGAAGGGGCAGTACACACCACTCCCCCCCCCCACACACACACACACACACACACGCTCATTCGCACACCACATACGCAACATGCACACAGGACACACACCCTCCCAGTCTCTGTGGCTGGCTCAGCTCCCTCCCGCAGTGGAGCCAGGGTCTTGCCTGAGCTCAGAGCTCTGCCCCTGACTGGCCTGGTTAGCTCAGGGATACAGTGGAGTGGATGGCCCTGGGAAGCTGCTGCAGGGACTGCACCCCCCCCCCCCCAGGTCCCAGGGCAAGGACATCTGGTCCCTCCTCAAGGCAGGTCCTGGTTTTACTCTGCATCTCCTCCCCTTTGGTCTCAGATGAGAAGCCCATGAAGCTCCGCCCCAAACCCGCAGCAGGGTTTGGGGACAGAAGTCTCGAGCTGGCCTGTGTTTGAGGCCTGGGGGGAGCCCTGGGTACAAGTAGGGTAAGAGGCAAATCCTGTCCCTGCCTCTGACTACCCGTGTGACCTTGGGCAAGTCACTGCCCCAGTCTGTGCCTCGGTTTTCCTGTCTGTTGTGTCCTGATGATCCAAGAGGGTCGGAGCAGACAAGGAAGTGGTGAAAAGGGAAGGGTGTGGTGCACCTTTGAGCCTCTGTCTCTTTTCTTTCTCCCCCTCCCCAAGTGCATGGTGTGTGTCTCAGACTGGATGGCTGAGGAGGGGCCATCTCTGGAGCTCCCTGCTCTTCTTTAAAAGTTGCAAATGAGTCATTCTTTGGTGCTGAGGATTTTTTTTTTCAAATAAAACGTCATTTTTAGAAAATTGCATGATGATGGAATGCAGTGAATTCTGGGAAATGCGCAGGTTTCCTCCACCGCCTGCCAGGGCTGGTCAAGCCCCCACTTTAACCTGGAGGGAAATGTTTGTCGTGAAACACTCCCAGAGAATCGATACCTGGATTGGTTTTGTCAGCTTCTACCTTGAAAAATCCTAATTAAATCCTTTAATTCATCATAGACGTAGCAGTCTGACATCCAGGCACTCAATGAGCAGATTTTCAGAAAGCATTTTAGAGCAGTTAACGGCCTGGCCGGAGGCAGCCCGGGGGCTGCTGGCCCCAGTGGCGTCCCGGCTTCTTCACTGCTGGGGAGCCTTCATAACGCCCCTCCGCCACCGCCCTTCCCCTCCATCCTGGGCCGAGGCCAGAAAGGGCCGTTCGGTGGGATTGAGCATGAGTTCTGATCCACCCTGAGCCTTTTCCTCTCCGCGCTCTAGCCTAGTGGCCGACAAGTCTTAACCCTGGGGGAGACGGCCTTGAGGACCGTGGCCCCAATCCCGAGCCTGGCAGTGGCCCTGGGGCGGGGGAAGGGGCTGCTGTGCTCCAATTAGCCCCCTCGTTACCTGCGGGCTCGTGGGCGCCCCTCCCCCCGGCCGCACGTGCTCGAGGCATTACAGATTGTACAGACACGGGGCCTCATCGATCATGCCGCGCTTGGTTACCTCGCCATCATGTCGCGTTCTGCTTCCTGGGCCCTAACACACCAAAGGTTGCCCACTGCGCGAGAGCGGCTGCGATGCCTGAGAGCGCGCGGTAATGAATGCTCAGTGGAGTGGCTGCTGTTGCTGCTGTGATTTGTTTATCTGTCGAAAGATTATGCAGTCGGAAATCCACCCTCCAGGCTGCCTGGGTAAATTATCAAGTTGCTTTTGACGAATGTCCCCCGCTCCTGACGGTGGCAGCGCGAGGGCCCGAGATATTGGAAGGTGTTCATGCGTGCCCAGCGGAAGCTTGGCTTGTTCACTGGGGCACCGTCGAGTAACCCTGACCTTCAGCTCCACCGCGGCATCAAAGATGATTCAGTTTTAACTTGATCGTGGTAAATGCTGCTCTTAATAGCAAGTGCAGAGTCAGACTTGACTGATCACACCTGCAACAAATCTCCAACGTTTCCTTCCTCTCAAACCAAAGCATCCTAAATTTAGGCCGAGGAGCGGCCTTGCCTCTAGCTGAGGCCACATGGTGGGAACCCTGGAGCCGGTGGAGAGCCAGCGAACCTTTCCAGATGTAATTAAGGTGTACAAATTGCTTTGTGTAACGGTATGGGAACTCCCTCTTTCCTCTTCTCGAAGCTTCATGCCACAGACTGTCAAAATCAGATTAAACTGAGAAAATGACAAAAAGATAGCCCCTTCAATTATACGAGTCAGGGTTATATCATCCCTGAGACAGAAGAAAACAAAGTGTTTGAGAAGAAAGTTCAACTTGAATGGAGTTTTTGTTTCTTTTAAATCAGAATTTAGAATCCAACTTGGGTGTGCTGGTTCTGCCTAGCTGGGCAATGCACCAGGCTCCCCAGCCCAAGAAGGTTGTGCCTCTGTGACACTCCCCATTGGGATTCAGACCCCAGTCCCGTGTGTCATCCCTGTGAAGTCTGAACTGGGGTGTGGAATCTACAGCTCACAGCCAGCAGGAAGAAGCTGGGGTGGGGGTGGGGGGCTTGAAAGCAGGTGGTTAATGGGCATCTGACAAGACCTCTTGGACTGACTGCCTGGGCTCACTTTCAGGCTCACAGGGCCAGGGCCAGGAACTTGGACTGAGGGTCCCCAAAGCTTCCCAGAGACCAGCCAGCAGGGGAGAGACCCTAACAAGGTTGGCACAGATTTTCTGCTGACCGATGGCCATGAATAAGGTTTTAAAAATCACTTTAACTGTTCTGTAAGGTAAGTTCTAAATCTTTTGCTGGTGGGACCTAAGATCCCACAGCCACTGGGGCAGGGGATCTCAATTTTTATTAAAACCCCAACATGTTCAGGAGATTGAGGTAGGTGGAGTTACATCTCAGGAAGCTTATGCTCATTTATGAAACTCCTGTTACCTTGCCGTGGACTTGGGGGTACAGGGACAAAAACAAAGCCTTTGGCATGATGGAGCAGAATCCATCAGCTGGGTGCTGAAGCCATGGTAACCCTGTCCAGAGGTGTGAAGCTGCTAGTCTAGGCTTTGGGGACCTTTCTTGGGAAAGTGTGCACAGGTGTCTGTTTGTGTACATCTTTGGGCCAAAGACCTTGGTGGTGACCTGGGCATCTCTCCGCAGCTTGAGGCGCCATCCCTGTGACTGGCCTGACTCAGCTGCCACTTCCCAAGACTGACCCACCCCTTCTCCCATTTGTCTTTTCCTAGTCGGAAAACGATGAGAAGATCGTGACCTATGACAACATTGGACCCAACGTCTGCATGGGAGATCACAAGGTATGGCTTGCAAATGCAGGCAGATTGGGTGCCTGCCCCAAGAAGGACACAAGTCGTCCCTCCCAGTCTCCTTAAGGCTGGGGGTGGAGGGTGGGAATGTTCCCTAGATGGCAGACGAGTCACACAAGAGCATTTTCTGGAGGATTTTTATTGCCCATATGAATTCACATATTAGTTGAATTGTGTTTTCTTGGGTCCAGGACCAGGACCCAAGAATCCCATAATAGGCCCCCCAGCCCCTCGCCGCAGGTGCTGCCCAGTGAAATATCCCTCAGGAGACAAGAACATGCCTCCCAAATCACTTGAGTGGGGCCAGCCAGTTCCCCTCCTTCCAAACCCAGAAGCAGCGACTGCCCCCTTTTCTTCCCAGCGTCTGTATCGCTACCCAGTGCAAACAAGGGAGGTTTCATTAGAGGCCCCTTTCTTTGCTTCGGTCACATTCTTGGTGAATAACTGGGAATTCTCAAGTTGGGGCTTCCTTCCTCTGGATGTGGCAGCGAGACTTTTGTTTACGAAGTAGAAGACTGGTCTCTTCCCAGGCGGTCCTTGGGCCGCCCCATTAAACATTAACCACGCGGGAGCCCCTAGTCCCCGAAGCCTGGCCAGGGCGGTGACGACCCCTCAGCCTCGCCCCTGCCCCGCCGGATTGGCCTGGAGTGGATGAGGGCCCTCCCCCGGGAGCTGGGCGGGACCCCAGCCGGCGGCTCGGCTCCGCCCTGACGCCTTCCCTCTTCTTCCCCACTGCAGCCGGTGTTCCTGTCCTTCCGCATCGCTCCCGGGGCAGGTAAACCCAGTGCTCATATGCACAAGTGTTGTGTCGTGCAGTGACGTGTCGGTAAATATCCCTTTATTACAGTTCCCCTTTGCCATGCAGCCTTTCCTGCGCAGGCTCTGGGCTAACGGCGTGCTCCTTCCCCGGCAGGGAGGAGATGCCAGCGGAACGAGAAGATCTTTCGGGAGACTGCCTTGTAGCCTGCCAGGAGGAGGAGGAGGAGGAGGATAAGCAGTATACTGAAACTCATTCTATTTAACAGCTGTATTGATAAACAGTCCTGAGTGCCACCTTTGTAGACTGCTGGCCTGTACACACTCTGCTTCGGCACCAGGGCGCTGTCCAAGGAGAGCCTCACATACCTCACTGTCTTGTGTGTTCCTGTGACGTCCAGTAGAAATGTGGAATTTTTTAATAAGTCACAGTCCTGTTGCCAAAACGCTAATAGACTGCAGAAATAGTCTGCATTTTAGATCTCACCGTTTTCAACTCTTAACAATCGTTGGCTGATGTTGAGAAGCTACTTCTGCCTCCCGCGAGCCTTGGGGCGGCAGGCGGCAGGGCTCTGTCCACTGGACTGTGTAGATAGTGGGCCTTAGCGATCAGCACTGGGAGCCACCGGCTTAAGGAGGCTTGACCTCCTGCGCCTCGTTTGTGATTTTTGTTCATCCGCCTCGCCGTTCCCCAACTTTACTGCCATGGTCCATGGTTTGTGAATCACACTGCAGCTGCTTTCCATTTATATATTTATATATATGCATATATATAAAATATATATATAAATATATATATATATACTTTTTAAAATAATTTATAAATCTTACCAAAACCTAGGCTAAATAGACTTTCCGGTCTGAACGCCTGTGAGTGGCGTCAGTCAGCCCCTTGTGTTGGAGCCGGAGGTTGGTTTAGTTCTGTACATACCAGCCACCAGAACCTTTAGGATAAACCCCGTGCAGACCTGTGCCCCTTGGTGGCTTAGAAGAGATGCGACCCTACCCCAGCCCTTATATGATAATCACACACCTCCTTTCTGTGCTCCTTAAGGGTGGAGTGCGATGTGGCAGCCAGGCTGGCTTGACAGGTGTCCCCTTCCAGAATTTTGTGGCCCATTCCAAATGTCTTTTGTCCATTATCCTTGGTGCCAAGTAGTCTCGATGGCAGTAATAACATCACGGAAAAGATAAAAACAACCTCATCTACTTCAGGTAGAAACTGCTTCTCACTGTAGCTAGTTCCCAAGTGTTAGGAACCCACTTGCCCCTGACCCCTGGCTACACCCATGGCCAGCCCACAAGCTCACCTTATGTCGCCAGAGGTAACCTCCCCCAAACCCTTGGTCCCCCCCCCCCCTCACTCCCCTCAGCTCGCACAACATTGAGAGGCGATTAGCGAGTCTGCTGACGAAACACAAGCGGCGGCTGTACCGATTCCGCATAGAACACTACAGAGCTCACAGACCGAGGGAGGGCATTCGGCTGGTGCTGAATGGGGCAGAAATCACTACAATGCTGGTGTGTGTGTCCGCTGGCAGGATTTGTTGTGTTGCTAGCACCACCAGATTTGGGTGTGCGCCTCTGGAGGGGAGAGATGCCACGGCCTGAGCCGTGGCCAGCATAGCGCACTTTGCCGCCATTTCAAAGCCGGTAGTTCTCTTCATCGTGAATTTCACTTATGAAATAACTTGGAAGGCCTTGAGAAATGAGAACTCTGTTCTCCAGCAATAAAATTGATCTTGGTGACAATGTTTGTTCCCGTGTTTTGTTTTCCTGCCTACCCAGGAGACCCAGACAGGGCAGGTGTGGCATTTCTCCCACCTCCATTAAACAATTGATTTGAGAGGGGTCCCCATTTCTGAGGTTGCGTGGAAATGGTGAGGGCGGTGTGTAGGAGGCGCACAGCTTTCTACATAAGGTGCTGTGTGCCCCAGCGGTAAGGTAACTGAGGATGTGGCCAGGAGGAAAAGGAAGGGGAAACCAGGGCTGGCCATGCTAGCCCACCCATGGAGCTCCAGGGATGTTGCAGACCCTCTCCACTCCATCCCAGCAACCCTGCGTGGCTCATTGACAGGTGTTACTGGGCCCACGTACCGTGGTACACAGCCTCCACTGGAAGCCAAGCCCCCTGAGCCCAGCTCTTGCTCAGTGCACTCTTGTACCATCACTGATAGGAAATTCTCTCATGTCCCTACCCCAAATAAACCTTTGATTTGCAGGGAAAGAGACTGGTAGGACCCATATGAACCCTAGGGGTATTGACAAAGATAAGTAAACAGACCTACTTGAGGCAAAATCGTCCTATTCATCTCAAGTCGGCTCCAAAGTGATTCAATTAGGGAAAATTACCAGCTTCATCTCCTGAGGGGATGCTGGATAGTGCACCCCACCTCCTTGAGAGGCTGTGGGCATCTCCTGTGACCTGCTCCTTGATCATGCACCTGATTCTACAAGAACCCTGGAAGTGTAAGAACAATGGAGCCAAGGAGTGAAGGCCGAGCATAAGCCACTTTGGCCAAAATCAGCATGCCTGGGAGACCAGAGCTTCAGGCTGGACCACAGTTAACCAGCCAATGACTAGGCCCAGTTCAGTCTCGCCACAACCTCCTGGTAGAGCTGCTGAGGCCAGCTGTTCCTGAGAATAGCAGCCTCTGAAGAACCTCTTCCAGACCACATTCCTCCATTCTCCCCACCTCCACAGCCTGCCAGCCTCTGAGAGCCAGCACTCAGCCCAGCCCCCAGAAGCCAGGCTGACAGAGGACATGGACAAGAGACTGGGGCTTCTCCCTGCTTCCTCCCCCAGGACTGGCCCTTAAGCGTGGAGTTCCTGGCTCCTGAGTGTGAGCTTGGGGCTTCAGAGCTGAGCAGGCTGCACCAGTGTATTCCAACGGCAACACTGGAGTGAAAGCCAAGATCTTATCTGAATCCAGTGTGCATGCACATGTGCGCACACATACACACACACCTGCACACACACACAGGGGCAGGATGGGGGTACACACATGGCACAGGTCGGGGGACCTTCAGAGTTAGGGAAGCCCAATCCATCATCCTGGAGTTGACACTAAAACTGAGGCCCCCAGACATGGAGAGACTGGCCCAAGGTCAGACACCACCGGTGAATGGGTGTCTGGCACCCTGACTCCCGAGTGGAAGGGGCAGCCCTTCTCTGGAAAGTGATGTGCTCTGAGGCTGGGCTCATTCAGGTGATTAAACAAAGGGAAAGGAGGTTATTTTGGAAAATCTTGTCCTTTTCAACCTTCCCTTTAAAAAGTATAGAAAGTCATCTAAAACTGACCTGCAAGTGAATTGGGAGATTTGCTCAGTCGGCTCCGTGCCTCACTCCCCCACCCCCAATCAGGAAGGCTCATCTTCCTGAATTCAAATCCAGCCTCTGACACTTACTAGCCTCACTCTTTCCCTACCTGGGCTTTGTGGAATATAAGCTACCTCCCCACACCCCCAGGGAAAATGATTTGTCCTCACCCCAAAGCTTTATCCATCCCCTCTCCTCTCCTCATGCCCAAAGGAGGACTGCTTACCCCTTTAAACCTTTACCTGGCACCAAAGCCTCAGCCCAATGGGCTGGATATGGCCTGTGCTCTAATCCTGTTTCCACTTCTGTGACTATGGAAGCCACATCTTCCTTCCGAGTCTGTTTCCTGGTCTGCGAAATGGAGATAATGATGTTGGTGCCACCTGCCCCCAAGAGGGACTGGGAGACTCCAATGAGCCCTGGACAAATTGGACAGGGACCTGAGAATGTCCCCTGTGATGAGGATGGGTCACATGGGGGGGTGGCTGGGTGAATGGGACACAGGGAAGAAGGTGGGGGGAGGGAGTTCATAAAGCAGAGGCAATGAATGCCGGTTTCCAAGCTGGGCTGGAGAAAAGCTAGGAAAGTGGAAGGTGGGGAAAATCATAGCTGGAAAAAGTTAAGAGGTGAAACAGGAAAGATGATGGTATTATCAACCAGGGGCACCCCATTTGCATTGGGAACACAATGGCAGGGTCCATCGGGAGCACCCCGTGTGTCTCAGGGACACAGAATGGTGGGGCCCATCAGGAGCACCCCATGTGTCATGGGGACACAGAATGGTGGGGCCCATCGGGAGCATCCTGTGTGTCTCAGGTACAACCTCCCAGCCAAGTGGTCGGGGGCCTCTTTCCCTTGGAGGAATCTGCCCATCACAACCCAAGCCCTTCCCTTGGTGGCTTCTTCTGGGCCTCTTGGGGGGACCACCTGCTCATGGGCCCTACCCACTTCTCCCTTGGTTCATTCACATCCTCGGGGTCTTTTGACAAAACATGTTATAACCTATCAATAAAACACTGTGACAATCTCAAATTTGAGTGACTAATCATCTGGTGATCTCAAAGCACTGACTACTTATACCCTCCACTTTAAGCAATCATTTTGTTAAATGAGTTCCATGCCTACTACAACAGAGCCTTGGACATGCTCAATGTTTAATAAAGATGTGGTGAATCTAATTGATTAAGGTTCCTAATCAACGTCAAATTAATGTTAAATCACATTAATATCTTGTTAGCTGTAGAAGGGAAAGAGATGCAAAGCATTTTTGAAAGCTCTCACTGGCTCCTCACACCCACCCCAGGAGTTAGGGAATGCAGTGTGTACCCCATTTTACAGATGAGAACATTAAGACATGCCTCTCCTTTCATAGAGCCTTGGTGGCCAACTTGGAGCACAGGCAGCTGGAGACATTCAGGGGCACTGAGTCTCCCACCAAGCATGACTCCCAAGGCTGTTTAGTAAGTTTCTTTGGATGGCTTCATTCACATCATCCCTCTAAAGGCTGCAGCACATCCCAAGATGGAAGGTTGTAGCCAGCTTCTCCTCCTGCCCCCAACCTCCAGGAACTTGGACCATAAGGCATTGCTGGACCTGGACTTAGGAAGTTATTCCGTCATGTCCAACTCTCTGTGACCCCAGCTGGGATTTTCTTGGCAGAGATAGTGAAGTAGTTTGCCATTTCCTTCCCCAGGTCATTTTACAGAGGAGGGAACTCAGGCAAACAGGGTAAAGTGACTTTCCCAGGGTCACACAGCTAGGAAGTGTCTGAGGCTGTATTTGAACTCAGGAAAATGAGCCTTCTTGACTTAGGAACTGAAACAATCCACTGTGTCACCCAGACACCTATGGAGTCAGGAAGATCTGAGCTCAAATCTTGCTGTGTGGTCACACTTCACCCTATTGGCCTCAGTTCCTCATCTGTAAAATGAGCTGGGGAAGAAAATGATAAAGCAGTCCAGGATCTTTGCCAAGGAAATCCCAGATAGGCTCACCGAGTCAGACATGGGTGAACAACAGTTATGCCCCCCAAGCTGGATGCTAGGCCTTCCTCAAAGCTTTTTTGATCTCTCTCAGAGGTGAGGAGCAAGCACACTCCCCAATCCTGACAGGACCCCTGTTCTAGTCCCTGAGCTAGCCAGTAGGGCTAGGTCAGCTACATGTGAGATTATTGTCCTGGGAGCAGAACCCTTTAGACCAGTTGAGACCTCCAAGGCTGACCCCACACTCCCAAACACTGTACTCCCCGAGGCCACACAGAAAAGTCCAATGAAAGCCCAGTCCTCTGAAGCCCAGCCTTCTGGGAACTTTGGACAGAGGAGAGGCTCATTCAGAACTAGGAAGCCTGGAATCCAATGGGATTCCTCTTTTCCTTTTGCTTTAGTAGGGGAAGGGGCAAAGCTAAGCACGACTTTCCTTTGCAATGTTCTTCCCCATCAGAGAACGCTTCTCTGGAGCTGGCTGGGCTCCTGCATTCAGACTATCTTGACCTGTGGCCTTCCCCGGGAGCATCCCTCCCACTAGCAGGATTCCTCTGCCATGTAGTAGCCCTGGTCTGGAAAGGGCAGGCTTGGGTCAGAATGTCAGGATATTGAGATACTTTGGGTGTGGGGAGGGGTGTTAGGTTAAATGGGAGCCACAGGGAACTCTAGACTGTTGGGGCACTGAACTCCTGACGGGATCTCCTCTGCCCCGACAGGACGCATCTGGAGCATCCCTGGGGCAGGGAGTGGGGAAGGACACTCAGGACAATCTCTATCCTTCCCTCCCCTGATTGCAGAGCTCTAGAAGGGCAAGGTGCAGCGAGTCAAAAAGGAGACAGGGAGAGGCCTCACCATTGATTCCTCGGCAGCTTGGGGTGTCCCATGACACGCCCTTTCGGGGTGAGGGCTCTCCTCTCCCAACCACCCCCTTCCTGAGTGTCTCCAGGAGGTCTGCGGCCAGAAATGCCACGGACATGTTGCCGAGTACGGCCGTGGCCGGCGGGAGGCAGCATGGCCACCCTCAGTCTGAGAAGCTAGACAACCCCTGGGGCCGCTGCCTTGTTGAGTCCCCGAGGCTCTCTAGAGGCGCAGGTGAGCAGGAGGGATGCGTCCTGGATTTTTCCCGGTGGCAGCTTTGGAACGATACTAGAGAGGAGCAAGAGAGAACTAAGGGATTCCGGGGGATAGCGGTAGAGGTGGGAAAGGGTGAGGGGTGCCGCTGAGGCCAAAGTGAGTCAAGCATCGGACCTCAAGGGCCTGGGTCTCACTTTGCAGACCCAAGCAAACATCTGGAAAGGGGGCCGGGAACCACCCCGTCAGTGAGCGCAGGGATCCCGAAGCGGAGGGCGGGTAGGAATAAAGGAACGGGGAGATACTCCGGGGCTGGGGGAAGAGATGAAGGAACTGACAGGTGAGGAGCCACAGATATGGACCCAAAGAGAGGGAAGCGAGGACCGGGGAACTTGACCACCGGAAGGGAGACTAGCAGAACGGCCGCCAGAAAGAGCGCCTGGGTTCCTAGCTCTTCCCTGGTCCTCTGGGCTTGGCCTAAACAAGGTCCTGGCTGGGACTGGACCCGAAGGGCCAAAAGAACTGGCGGGAGGGAGGGCCTCTTCAGGTCAGGAGCCTCGGATATGAGGAAGGATGGGAATCCCAGATTGGTGCGGGAGTGAGGGGTCTAGGGTCGCTAATACTGCCAGGTGCTAAGGGTGAGAAAGCCCAGCCCACGCTTGCCCGCTGCCCGGCCTCCGAGGAGGGCTCTAGGGGCCGTCCCTCTTTCTCTCTCGTTCTGTCTGGGTCTCCCAGTTCCTCTATCGGGGGATTTCTGCCTGCTGTCTGTCTCCTTGTCGCTCTGTCTCTAGTCTATCCTCTTTGATTTCTGCCTCTTTCTGATCCTGGTCGGGTTTTGTGGGGGTACCAGAGCGGCACCCGTTGGGGTGCAACCCAGGTCGTAGGGAGACAAGAGACTGGGAGCCGGAGCCGTTGGGCTCTAGCGGTCCACGGCGGGACCCCTAGAATGCATGGCCCGTTTGTGTTCTGGGCTCACTCACCAGATGGGGAGAGGTAGAGACTAGCAAAGGAACTGTGTTGAACCCACGAAACTATAGCTACCCAGCCCTTGCCCTGCACCACCGCCCCGACCGTCCAACAGACTGTAAGGAGCCGTCAGAGGGTTTCATAACTTATTTCTGTAAAAAATATATACATCCCACATACATTTCGGCTGTACAGCACGCGCCACGTTTCACCAGCCACGCACGACAGACAAGTCCACCTCTGACAGGGTTGGCGACACAGGAGCCTTTTGAGGCCGTCTGGAGAGGGGATGGGCGGGGAAGGGGCAGCCGGGCCAGTCCTGGGGGGCCAGGCGGGGAAGGGGCGACTCCCCCACATCTGGCGCAGCCTGGGGCCTCAGCTCCCCCCCAGCCAGAACCCTCTGCCGCGCAGCTCACAAAGCGTCCGAGCTGTTGCTGCACGGACTGACCAGCGCCAAGTTTGTGGATTTGTGCTTTTTCAATAAGCGCGTAATTTTCTCGTCGTCCGAGTTGGGGTCCAGGGGCTTATTGTATTCGTCATCGTCTTCGTTCTCTGAGCTCTCCTTCAGCTTCTCGGTCTCGGAGTCGTGTTTCTTTTTAGCCGACGCCATCTCGGCTGCGTGCCGCTTCCGCCACTTGGTCCGCCGGTTCTGGAACCACACCTGGGCCGAGACACGAGGACACATGGGTGGGGGCCAGGGGAAGGCTGGAGGGCTGGGGCTGGGGGGATGTGTGAGGCAACAGACCCTGTGTGCAGCGTCTACACAAGCACACACGAATACATGCACAGTACGCACACACAGTACGCACACACACTCACACACACAGAGTACACACACAGAGATACAGTCTCTTTTTGCACACCCGTATTTGGATGTTCTATTGCGACCACCCCGCACACTAGTCCTTGATCAGAGTTCTTTACTCAAAGAAAGTTCCCTCTTCCTGGCAATTGAAAGGCGCTCCCCCTTCCTCCCCGTGGACCAGCCCCACCCCCTAATCGCCCTGCTAAACTCGCCCATTCACTAACATTTTGGGCAAGCCCGGCAGACCCCGGTCCCATTTCTCAGCGACCTTTGCGTGAAAGGAGCACCCTTTGGTCACAAAATAGGTCGGGCGCATTTAGGATTAGGTTTACCGAGAGGCAAACGCACAGTGTCTTGGGACCAAGGCGTCCAGGCCAAAAGCGGGAAGGGAGGCAGCCCCCCACCCCTATCCCGAAAACCTTATTTGATTCCACGGGCATTTCAGATAAAACAACAAAATTTATGAAGGGGGTGAGGAGCGGAGTAATGGCAAGATGGAAAGGAAAAGGTCAGGGGAAAGATTTTTCTCCCTGATCTCCTCCAGAGAACCCCCAGGTTCTAGAAACCTAGAAAACCCGCTTCGGACAGCCTTCAGGGCCTTTGAGGTTGACTGGAAGAAAAGGCGAAAATCGCTTTTCTGCTCCTAGCTCCCTCCCCACCATTACTGCCAAAATCGATGAGATGAAAGAAGGGCCTTCAGGGCTAAGGGGACCTCCTCTGCTCAATTCAACCGGCTTCAACCTTTAGCCAGAAATGCCGGCGTGGGACGCCAGAGGAAAGTGGATGGTCACACGAGGGCGGACAACTGACGTTTCAGTGGGCACTGCTGGGGAATGAGTGTTCGCAGAAATGAAGTCTAACGTTCTTGACGATATATTTCATATATATATATACAGAGAGAGAGAGAGAGAGAGAGAGAGAGAGAGAGAGAGAGAGAGAGAGAGAGAGAGAGAGAGAGAGAGAGAGTCCTGTAAATGTGAAAAGAATTTTTATTTCAAGAAAGTCTTGGGAAAGAAATCCCAGTGCTACACACGATCTTTTGGTCGGTCAGTCAGTCAACTAGCATTTATCGAGAGACTGGTGTGCCAAGCCTGAGCTACGTCCTGGGCATAATGTACACACGCAGATATGATGCACGCAGTTAAAAGGATATTCTCAGAGCAATAAAAGCCCAGCAGGTTAAAGGGTAGCCAGAGGTAAAGTTCCTATGGTAGAAATGCAAACATTTATGGACTACAATTCAGTAAATCCACATTCATGTATAATATAATTTAAATATGGACAAGTCAATATATTCCCAGAGAAACAGACCTAAGGTGTGAGAGAGACAGAGACGAGAAATAGACAGAAAAGAGACAGAGACAATAAATGTGAACGTTTATAGTTTTGGAGAAATGTACTATATAATCCCCAAATCCACACTCATGAATAATATAATTTAAATGTGGACAGGAAAACATGTTCTCAGAGAAACAGAACCTAGAAAGACAGAGACACGGAGAGACAGAGAAGAGAAACAAAAAAAGAGCGTATTTTAAATGTGAACATTTTTGTTCTTGGAGAAATAGACTACATTCATTAAATCTACTCAGGAATAATATAATTTAAATGTGTATAGGCAGGCATTTTTCTCAAGGAAAACCCCCACCAAAATCTAATGTATGTGAGAGAGACAAACACGGAGAGATGGAGATAGAGATAAAGAAACATTGGGGAGAGAGGAAGAGAGAGACCGACAGACGGAGAATACAGACTTTAAATGTGAACATATATGTTCTTGGAGAAATGAACCACAACCCAGTAAATCCGCGTGCATATATAAAATCATTTTATCTATTCTCCGAGAGGCAGAGGCAGGGATCACACTTTAAATGCCGACAGGAATGTCTGTTAGAGAAATCCATCCCGTGTTATACATAACCACTGCCTTACAGAGACGGGATACACTTGACACCAGGCAGAAAAGTATATTCTGGAACAAATGGCCCCAGTGATACACATGCATAGACAGGAAGGCAGGTTCTCTGAGAAAGGGACCTTAATATGATACCCACAAACACATGCAATTAAAATGTGGATCAAGAAGTAGGTTCTCAAGAAAATGGAGTCCAATATTATACTTGCCCAGAAAGAGAATGGGAAAATATACTATAAATGCAGCCAGGAAAGTATGTTTTTAGAGAACTAGATCCCAGTGTTACACACGCACATACGCACCACAGCTTGAATGATGGGAAAGTTTTCGTTAAATGTACACATAGTGAAACATTTTAACGTAATTTAATTGAAATGTGAACTTGGACGTTCTTGAAGCAATGGAGCCACGAGTCTGCCCCCTACTCTATCCCCCAATCAACAGATCCCTCCAGAAGAGCCCAGTAGCTTTAGACATTTCAGGGACCTGGGCTCTTGGAGAAGCAACGGTAAGCTGCTAAGCCGCCGTTTTGTAATTCTCAGGGTTTCTGCGAGGCCGGCGCAGATCCAGAATGTAAATCTACTCTCCTCCCGGTGTGAAAGCGCTGCATCGTGGTCAGTTGCCTTTTGTTACTTCCCAACCTCGGGGGAGGCCTGGACTCCCAACCTTGTAGCTACATCCACACACGAATGTAAATGTGGAGGGGAAAGTCAGTCGCCTTGTCTCAGTAGAGCCTGGTGTCCAAACATACGGGTACCCATTTAAAAATCATATTGAAGAAAGAATCGCAATTTATGGAAAAAGTACATGTGAATTGGCGTTCAATCGGATGAACATCACTCGTGGAAATGCATACCCACCCACACAGACCTCGAATGGTTTTACTGTTCTTAGCAAAGTCGATTCTTGGAGAAATCGCTCCAAATGTAGCCCTCCATGCCCCACTTATTCGGAGAGACGCTCACGCACACGGCCATACAGGTACACAAACACACGTGCATACATTTTGAGAAATCTACTCCCTACATTGCTGCAGCTCCTTCTATATTTGAGACAAGGAGGCCAGCTTTGGGGGCAGCCCTCAGACCCAATGCCCTGGAAGCAGGCTAGTGGTCCTTAAGAGGGTCACATACGGCCCAGGGCAGCCCAGGAAATTACGGAACCTCCGGGATTTGCGGCTTTACGCTGCGGATGGAACGCTTATATGCTCATGTGGACTGTTTGCTGCGGTTCAGCAAACAAATCTCTCCATCTCCAGGCGACGGTCTCCCCAACTCCGACCCCCTCCCTCGGCCATGCAGCCTGCGGCGCCCCCAAACCCCGGCTCACCTTTACTTGGCTCTCGGTCATGCCTAGGGAGTACGCGAGCCTGGCTCTCTCGGGGCCTGCCAGGTACTTGGTCTGCTCAAAGGTCTTCTCCAGGGCAAAGATCTGCTGGCCTGAGAATGTGGGCCGCGAATGCTTCTTTTTACCGTCCTTGTCCAGCGCCAGGCCGCCCTGAGCTGCGGGGAGGGGCGACAAGACCACGGTGGGGCCCAGGGCTCCCGCCTGCCACAGTCCCTCTCCCCCCAAGCCCTCTGCCAGGACTCGGACCCGGGTCAGAGTGACAGCGGTCGGAACGCCCTCCCTCCCGTCAGTCTAGCTGGAGGCCGGCCCGGAGGAGCCAGAGAGCCGGGACAGCCGCACCGGCAAGCAGGCGGATAGGTGGAGTGGCCGTGGGGAGGAACCGCGGACCTCTCGCTCCCCGGGCCCTGCCACCAGGCACACAAGTATGTGGGCATTCACAGAAGGCACACGGGACACACATTTCCACACACAGTACTCAGCTTTGCCCTCCCTGCTGCCGCGGGCCATAGTGTGTTGGCCCGCAGACCTAGCCGGTAGTGGGTGCCCGGTCAGACTCCTGTGGCCCACAGATCAGACATTCTTGCTCCCTTCACGAGAGAGGGCCGCAGGGTAAAGGCTATGAAGGATTCGGGCGGCCCCCTCCGCGGAGGGCCGGGTACTTAATATGATTCATGTGACGTTGAGGAAAATCAGCATTGGAATGGAGACCCGAAACTAGAACCCCAAGTACCCGCTTCGGAGTGAATGCGTGAGTGTGTGTGCGTGTGGACCTGCAAAGTCCCTGGAAGTTCCGAAAGCGCTGCCTCCACCCCCAAAGATCCCGGTGGGTAGGGAGTAACCTCTTCCCCGAAAGGGAAGACTGAGTTTGAGAGGGTCCCCGAGCTTTGCCCCAAGCCCTGCGGGCCGTGCTCTGGGCGGACTGCGATAGTCTGAGGTCCTGCAGGATCCCGTTTGGGCCGCCTTTCTCCCCCATCCCCGTCCCTGGTCCCACTTCCCCGAAGCCCTCTTCCCTCCCCGGCAGGCCGCACTTACTAGGGCAAGCGATCCGCGGGTCCCTCCACGGGGAGCCCTGCATGACTCCGGGCCAGAAGATAGGAGGGCGGCCCGGAAGTTCGGCTAGGGGCTTTGGGTACCTGGAGACTGCAGCTGCGGCGGCCGCAGCGGGGTTGAAATACATGCCGGCCGACGTGGCGAGCCCCCCGATCCTCGGCAGGCCGCCCAGAAGATTGCTGCTGGCGCCCACGGGCCGGCCCAGAATGTCACTGATGCCGTGCGGAGTGCCGAGGGGCATCTGGGCGTTCAGGCCGCTTAGGGTAGGAGCCTTGAAAGTGGACGGGTTCTGCAAAGCGTAAGGAAACAGCGACGTCTTCATCTCGGCCATGTTATGGAGAGCAGCCAGAGGCGCGCTGCTCAGCACGAAGGCGCTCTGGCGGGGGTTGGCATCCATGGGCCCCACCGCTAACATTGGTCACCATCAATGGCGAGGGAGCGGGCCCAGAGGCGCCCCTGCCCGGCCGCCGGGCCGCCCGCCCCCTCGAGCCGCCGCTTGGTCTGAGCCGACCGGCTTAGATACCGAATGCCCTGGAGGAAAGAACTCTAAGGTGTATAAATCCAAGACGCTCCAAGTGGCCACGGCAAAAGGTCAGCTGCCAGCTGAGTCCGACACAAGCGATGTTCATCGGAGGCTGCGGAGGAGAGCAGAGTGACGCGCAGCTGGACAGATGAGTGGCCAGACGGACGGATGGATAAATGGCCTGCTTGCAAAGCTCGAAGCCCCGGGCTTGGCCAAGCCCCGCGGACCGTCCCTAGCTGCCAAGCGCCTGGGCAAATCCAACAGCAGAGACGGGAAGCGAGCAGAAGGGTGAGGAAGGCAGGGCCCGGCAGGCGGCCAGGAGGTCCGCGGTGGGGGGGTAGAAGCCTCAGAGACCGAGGCAGACGCAGCGAAAAAGAGAAAGGCGGCCAGTCTCCGGCGAGGCTCCCAGCCGTGTCTGCGAGCTCCCTCCTTGCCCTGCTCCCTCCCTTCCTGCAGCCCTGTCTTCTGGCGTCCCCACGTCCCTGACTCGCTGCCTCCCGGCCAGCCCGGCGGCTTGGAGCTGAGCGCCGCGCGCCGCTGGAGGCGCTGATAACCGCCTGGCCACCTGCGCGGCGCGCGCCCTGATTGGCCGGGCGTTGGTCGGGGCCCGCACCCATTGGCCAAGGAGTCAGGCCGGCGCCCACTTTGCATGCGCGTCACCGGCAGGGCCCCTCCACGAGGTGCGACGGGGCGGGCTGGCAGCCAGGTGTCCCAGCCCTGGCCGTAGTAAATTCGGCCGCCGATGGAGCTCAGCGCAGGATTTAGTGCAGCTCTATGGGTCTCGGGCCTGGCAGTTTGGCGGGGCTGACGCTTTTCGGGGAACTCGGAACCACTCCCACAGCGTGTTGGCTCAGTTTGGGAGCCGACCGATTTCTAGAGTAGGACGCTTGTGGGATCCAGCAGATTCCAGAAAACAAAATTCCCATCTTGGCCAGGGTGAAGAGGACCTGGGGGGATGGAGACACAGGGGCAGAGGCGCGGAGGGTGGAGCAGAGGGCCCAAGAGAGGAAAAGACATGGAGAGGGGCCCGGGGCCGTAGGCCACGGAGGGAGACAGGGGAAATGGGCCACAGGGGCATAAAAGTGCTACACAGTGGGACCCAAGGGGCGGGAGCCCCTGAAAGATGGGTTCCAAGCCGTGGGTCTTCTCCTACTGAAGGAAAAGGTCCGATGATCCCGAGAGGTAGACATTGAGATGTTACTACGGGTGACGGAGAGCATCTTGGTGAGCACCCGAGCCAGGATAAGGCCAGACCGGGACACGTTACTGGGTCCCTGACCTCCACCCAGGCGGAAGAGAGGAACGAAGGCTGGTCCCGACTGCGCTGTCCCCAGCAGCCGCTAGCTGTTTGGCTTTGGAAAATGGTTGCCATTCCCGAGTGTCCTCCGCTGCTGAGTTTCCCCGAGGGCTGGGCCCAACGAAAGAACTAATGGAAATGTCTCTTTGGGGGATCGGGAATGTGCGGGGTTTCCTGTTTTTCTCAGCAAACTTGAGCTCTGGTGGTCAGGGCGACCCTTGCGCAAGGGGAAGCCAAACGAGGCTGCCGCGGAGGTCAGAACTGAGCTCCTGGTTCACTGTCCCAAACACCTGCCCACTGCCCTGGGCGCCCACCGGTCCGTGACGCCTGGGTTTGCAAAGTGGATGTCAGGTCTGGAGATAGATGGTTCCTGCCGGCTGTCGATCTGCCAGTCTCTCGGTCCAAATGTTCGAGACTCTTGGGCGGTGTCGACCCCTTTACTCTCCCAGAAGGTAATGGGAAGTCTGCCTTGGGGAAGGGAAACGGCCTCCCGCGCATTGGGGTAGGGGTCCAGAATTTCCTGGAAGGAGTCCTAGCCACTCCCGTAGCTTGGGTGTTCTCAGAAGTTCTTGAGAAGTCACTGCGAAGCCCCAAGGAGCCTGGGGCCTGCGGTATCAGTCAGGTTTGGCTAGGACCAGAACGAAGTCCAGCCGCGGCGGTCGCGCAAACATATGGAGACAGTAGTGGGAGGGAAGAAAGGGGACACAGACCGAACCGAGGAAGAGAGAGAGGTAGGTGGAGGGAGTGCAGAGGGCGCAGGCCATAGTCGAGGCCAGAGGCCTAGGTGCAAGGAACAGAAGGACAAGCCAATTCATTCGAGATGCATTTCAGGGCCTATTGGGGGCCAGGAACTGCTCTCAAGATACAGAAAAAATAGGGACAGGGCCATTTGACCGAGGGATCGTATACTACAGTGAATGGGGGAGCCACCGGCAGTTTGCTCTCAATAGATGTGTATTAAGCGCCTACTAGGTTCCAGGTACCATGTTTAACGACCAGACGCTTAGTCCTTCTCCCGGTGCAGTGAGAAGCCTCCACCTAGAGTCCCTCCAGCCGCTCAGGCTTCCCCTCCCTCCTGACTCTTGCCATCCCGAAGTGCGCCCACGGAGCCTCCTGACAATCCCTTCCCCCTGACCAAGCTGGTGAAAGTCACTAAGAAAGGTGAAAGCCGGGAGAAGAAACCGTGGCTGAGTTTGGGGGCTTTGTCTGTGTCCGGTATGACTGGCTCCAAGTTCAGCGGGCATTCAGATCTCCGGCCCCTGCCCACACTGGCTGAACATCGCATGTGTGTACACACATACATACATATACACGCGTGCTTGTGTGTATGTGGGCCCATGTTTGTGTGTATGTATTGTGTAGATGTGTTATCAAAGTTTAACACTGCACCAAGACTTTCGGGACACCTCTCTGCCTGCAGCATATGTAAATATGTGTGTATGTATACGCATATTGTGCGTGTATGTAAGTAAAAATGTATATCGACACACAAAGAGAGAGACAGAATGAGGAGACGGACGGAAAAGAACTAGACAGGGGCCGAGTGCTCGGTGTGAGTGTGGGCGTGGGTGTGTGTTGAGAGTGGGGTCTGGGCCTTCCACACCCTGATGCACTGCTGCCTCCCCGCCAGCCTTCCGAGGGTGAGGCGGAGCCGGGCTGCCATTAGTGCAGAGGGGGCCCGCGGAACGGGCTTCGGGCACTGACCCACTAATGAGGCTAGTTCAGGTATACAGGAAGGGCTGCCCCGTTTGAGCGTTGAAAACAAGGTGGGAGGGAGTATTTCTCCCCCATCCTGCGCCTTCTCCCCAAAAGGAGCAGTAAGAATTGGAGGCCAGCCTCATCCCCGGCTTCCGAATTATTCTAAAATGCGCCAAGTAGCTTCAGCTTGCGGGGTTGAATCTTGAGGAAACAGGAGTTTGGAGAGCCGGGGCTGGGGGGGGGGGGG
>CM053598.1:922802-944814 GCA_028646575.1 Pseudocheirus occidentalis | reverse complement strand
GAGTACCACAGGGTGGGGGCGCCCCTGAGTGGACAGCTGTGTATACTGGGCTACGCCGAAGTTCCAGGGTAGGTCTGTATCTGTTTGTGCTCACGCGTGCCCGGGGCCGCTGCCACGAGTGCGGGGGCCCTTCAACTCCTTTCCAAAACAGCCTCTAAGTTGGGGACAGTTCAGTGGTGGTTACGGAGAGCTGCCCAAACCTGGGTATGTGTGCCTCCGTGTGGGCGCGCTCCATTTTAGCTCTAGGTATAAAAGGGATGGGGATGGGATTCCCTGGGAGACCCGGAGTCCCTGGGCGCAGGATGCTGGATAGTCCTGGACGTCCAGTTCTCCAGGGCAGAGCGTATGGCTGCAGTTCTCCGAGTGGGGAAAATCAGTGCTTACACCAGGCCCCCTCCTCTGCCCTCCAGCACTCAGCCCAGAGCCTGGCACTTAGTAGGTTCTCAATAAATGTTTATTGTCTGACTGGCTGGGAGAACGGATGGCAAAGTCAGATCTCATCCCCACTCTCCACCCCCACCCTATTGAGGTGCATTGAAACAAACGACTCTTGGAGCGGGTGGGATCCTTGGGGTTAGAGAGGCCCCGGGATTGCTGTTGGGCTTCGCTGGAACAGAGGAAATGCGGGGCGCCCAGCTGATTGCTGCAGAATTCAGACTGGGGCTGATTTTGCAGCCAAAAAGCGAGCCAGGAGCACCGAATTTGGCCTCCTGGGAATCAGGGGGTTTCTCCCAGATTCGCTATGGGTTCAGCTTCTGCACTGTGGGATGTGAGGAGCAGGGCTTGTGGAGAGAGCTTCGAGGTGCGTTCAGATACACTTGCAGTCCCTGTCTCTCCCGCATCCCTCCCTCCCTCTCTTTCTCCCTTCCTGTCCCAGAGTCCAAGGTCATTCGTACTTACTGGAGGGGATTGGGGAGAGAGGCCTGGAACCGGGGGAGCAAGGACGTCTGCCCCTCCGGCCCCCTCTCAGACTGGCTGCTCCAGCTAGCGCCTCCAACCTCCCCCCCCCCACGCCCACACACATACTGTCACACATACACACGGGCACACCCATATACAGGCACACAATTGCATAGGCGCCCACCACCAGAGGGACTGTCAGGGGTCCCTTCAGAAGCTGGAGCAGCCGGTGGGGAGCAGCTAGGAGAGTCGGAGTCCTTCAGGCTCTGACTTCAAAAGTGCAAGGAGATGGAACGGGACATGCCCAAATGCTTTCACCCAGTTCCATGTTAGGCTCCATTATTTCTAGCAGATGGCAGGCCTCACTGTAGTGAGCCCAATCTAACTTTCACCTTCCTAGTGAAGAACTCCCACTGTCTGCACTCCACGTCCAGTCAGACCATTCTCGACTGTCCAGGCTGAGCAACCTCTCTGTGGCCCTGGAACCTCCCTCAGCCTTGTCCTTCTCTGCTTTTCTCTTCTCCTATGTCTCTTGTCTCACCTTCTCAGAACGAGCTCCTGAGGACAGGGACTGGCTTTTTGCTGATGTTTGTAGCACTAAGCTCACTGTCGTTATGCAGTAAGTGATTAATATATACTGTTAGTCTTCTTGTCCCGTGCATCCAGTCACAGGGCACCCATTCACTTTGGTGGGGAGGATGGTGGCAGGTCTGAAAAGTAGCTGTGGCCCTTCCCCTGGAGGCCACTGGGGGGAAAGGAGGAGGAAGGGCATGGAGGGAAGATCCTAGCCTTCTCCCTGCCTTGGAGTCAGTGAAACATCATTCCAAAGTCATTGTGACCTCTGGAAACGGTGTTTTGTCCTTTGACAAGACAAATTCTCTTTCCCTACCTTTTGTCGGTCTCTCTGCCTTCTATCTGTCTGTATGTCTCTCTCCTGTCTGTACAATGCCACCCTCCACCCCCAGGCCCTCCAGAGGCCTAGCTGGGCACAGCAGGGAGTTCAAGGCAGTCCTTGTGGCTGCCCTGGCCTCCTGGAGTTCATTTGTCCTCACCATCCGCTTTCATTATCTGTCAAGAAGCTTTCTGGGAGGGAAAAGCTCATTTGTCTCCTAGCCCTTGGTCATTCAGCATTTTCATGGGTTATTCTTCCATATAGGGTCCCTATAAATGGGTGCTTTTCATTATCAACATTGTTATTGTTATTAGACAACCTCTCAGGACAAAGAGACAAGCTCAAGTATCCAAAGCAGGACCCATCTCATTCTTCCAACCCTTCCCCTCCTCCAGATTTGTTTTGTACAATTTCCAGTAAGTCACCCAGAGTTTCTTCCTTCCATCTATCTTCCCTTGCTCCCTCTTTTCCCTTCTTCCCTCCTTTCCTTTCACCCTCTTTTCCTCCCTCCTTCCTTTCCTTCCTTCCTTCCTTCCTTCCTTCCTTCCTTCCTTTTTCTTTTGCATTTTAAAGACATTTTATTTATATCTTCTGTGGGTGAAAGAATGTACTAGTGAATTTTTTCACTCAATTCAATTCAGCCAATATTTCTCAATCACTTTTCTATTAACGGAACTGACCTCTCAGGGTTGTTGTGGGGATCAGATGAGGTATTTGTAAAGTGCTGGGCACATAGTAGGTGCTATGAAAATGCTTATCCCCCTTTCCCCTTTCCTCCTTTTTTATGTGCTAGGAATTGAAAATATGCAGCTAGGACATAGACACTGCTTTTTTTCTTTTTGAAGACAGTATTTTATCTTTTCCAATTATGTGAAAATATGTGTAAAATTTTTAACATTCATTTAAAGAAATTTTGACTTCCAAATTCTCCCCTCCCTTCCCTCCCCCAAACAGTAGTGAATCTATATAGGTTATATATGTGCAATTATGTAGATATATTTCTATATTGGTCATGTTTTGAGAGAAGAAACAGACTAAAAGGGAGGAAAACTCATGGCAAAAATAAGGAAAGTAAGAACATTCTGCTTCAATCGGCATTCGTGCTGCACTGGCTCTTTCTCTGGGTATGGATGGCATTTTCCATCAAGAATTCTTTGGAATTGTCTTAGATCATTGTATTGCTGGGGAGAATTAAGTCATTCACAGTTCATCATTGCACAATGTGGCTGTTACTGTGTACCATGTTATCCTGGTTCTGCTCACTTCACTTAGTATCAGTTCCTGTAAATCTTTCCAGCCTTTTCTAAAATCCAGCTGTTCACCATCTCTTATGGAACAATCATATTCCATTACATGCATATACCACAACTTGTTCAGTCTTTCCCCAATGAATGGGCATCCCCTTAATTTCCATTTCTTTGCCACTACAAAAAAAGCGCTGCTGTAAGTACCTTTGTAACTTTTCCCTTTTTATCTCTTTGTGATACAGACCTAGTAGTAGTATTGCTGGATCAAAGGATTTGATTGCTCTTTGGGCATAGTTCCAAATTTCTCTCCACAATAGTTTGATCAGTTCACAACTCCACCAACAGTGCATCAGTGTCTCAATTTTCCCACACCCCCTTCAACATTTGTCATTTCCCTTTTTGATCATATTAGCCAATCTGATAGGTATGAGGTGGTACCTCAGAGGTGCAATGTGCATTTCTCTAGTCAGTAGTGATTAAGAGCATTTTTTCATATGACTACAGATAGCTTTGGGTTTTTTTGCCTGAAAATTATCTGTTCATATCCTTTGACCACTTGCGAATTGGAGGAAAGTCACCTGAATGTGCAGCCTTGGAGCCAACTTTGCCTCTTCTGTTTCCCACAGTCAGTCAATCAGCAAATTAAACCAACTCCTGCTAGGGGCCAGGGGCTATGCTAGGCACTGGAATTCAACTTAAGAAGTGGAATAGTCCCCACCCTCTAGGGGTTCTAGTCACTCAGAGGAGACAACACAACACACATAATGCACATACCAAACATACAGCCCCCAAATGAGGGGGTTTGTTGGGGACAGTACCAGAAACCACTAGAGTCAGAAAAGGTCTGAACTGGGAGTGGAAGGAAACATGGACTTACAGCAAACAGAGGTTAGGAGTGAGGACATACCAAGCATAGGGCACTATCAGTGCAAAGTCAGGGAGATGGGAAGTGGCTACAAGGATGGAGTGTAATGAATGTGAAGGGAAATCCTGGATGTGATCAGTCTGGAAATCCTGGTTCAGACCAGGTTGTGAAAGTCTTTAAAATACAAAGGAGATTATATTTGGTTCTCAAGGTAGTGAGGAGCTGTTAAAATTTATCGAGCAGGGTAATGAAGTGGCCTGACCTGGGCTTTAGGGCAGTCACTTTGGTAGCTGTATGGACTGGAGAAGAAAGGGACTGGAGAAACCAGCTGAGTAGGAAACTCTTGTAATCATGCAGCTGAGAGGTGATGAGGACCTGAACTGGAGTGATGCCAGTGAAAGGAGAGTAGAAACTGGAGTAAGGCAACAAGGGCGCCCACCAAAGTTCAGTGTCCCTTCTACTCTCCATTTTCCCTCAGCCTCCAATCCCAATCAATCGCCAGATTAGCCCATTTCTATCTGCACAACATTTCTCTATCTGACCCCTTCTCTCCCCTCAATGTCTCTCCCTCCCTCCCTCCCTCCCTCCTGGAGGTTGAGGGGAAAATGAAGAATGGGGAGACAGAAGGAAAGGTGGAATGCAGCAAACTGTTATCAGATAAGGGTGTTTCAGAGTTCATGAACATGGAGCTGGGATATTTGTGGGTGAAAGAAAGATCAAGGGTGTGACCATATCAAGCTGAGGTTGGATAGAGGAGAAGATAGAGTTGAGAAAAAGGGACATTAGGCTGTTTGAGGACTAAGTACCTACTATGTGTCAGATACTGTCGCTAAGCACTGGATACAAAAAAGGTAAAAGACAGTCTCTGCCCTCAAGGAGCTTACAGTCTACAAGAGAAGACAACCTGAAAACGAATGCATACAAAACAAGCTATGAAAAGGATAAGTAAAAGATAATGAACCAGAGGGACTAGAATTAGAAGGGACTGAGGAAGGCTTCCCATACAGTACATAGCAGAGGCTAGAGATGATGGAGATTACAGCTGCCCCTCGAAGAGGGAGCTGAGGGAATCCAGCAGATTGATTCTGCCAATGGAGACATTGCCCTGGGAAGACCCCAGTGACTACAACAATGGCCCAACCCAATCCAGCAGCATCCCTAAGTGAACAAGCGTTCAGCCCATTGTAGCAGCAGTTATACCCAGCAGTCCAACAATCTTCCCAGTCTAGCTTAGCAGAAGCTAAATCAAGTGAGAAGGCAGTCCATCAGTCATGTGACCTGCTCAGCCCAGCCCGAGTAACAGACAAGGCAAACCAAGAGATGCCATGTTGCTAGTGGAGTGAGGCCCGCTGAGCGCCTATCATGGATTCCATGCATCACAGCAAACTTCACTCCCACTCCCTGGTGATAGAAAGGACATCAAGGCCTCCCACCCCAAAGTCATGAGTAGTCCCTATCCTCATGCCTCATCACCTTAGGCGGCCCCTTCCCCATGTACTCTATAAAGACTGGGAGAAAGTACACTAGGGTTTGGCTTGGGTATGGGGAGAGGCGAGGTTGGGGTGGGTGGGGACTCCTATTCTCCTTATGTATTTGAGTAACTATCTTTTCTAAGAACAAAATTAGCCTACTTGCTGGCTATTCATGGAGGAAAATGGCACCAAGACATAGGAGCTACAATATTAGAGGGAATCACCCAGATGGTTATACCTAGAACTGGAGTAACTTTACCACCTCCAACAAGTTGCTTTTCTCCTTTTCTGTTTGATCATTTTCTTGAATTAGGTTTTTCCTTCCAACAATCCTCATATTTATCCCTTTAATATTTCTGTTTTATTTTTATCTTTCAATTTTCTTGATCTTTGCTTTTCTCTTCCTGATATTTTTTGTTGCATGTCCAATCCACTGATTTGTTATTTTTTCTTTCATTGATGAAAATATTTAGAGATAGACATTTAAGTGCAGATTTGGCTTCATCCTCAAAGTTCTGGCATGCTTTCTCACAGTGGTCGTTTTCCTGAATGGAATTCTCCATTGTTTCTCTGGCTCTGTAGGACAGAGTGACTGAGTTTTCACTTTCATTTGAACACTTCCTTTAAAAATGGCTGCCATTGTTGAGTATGACTGTTGTGCTCTGTCCAGCAGTAAGGGGTATCTTTCATATTTCTATGTCTCCCTATTTTCAACGCATGTTCAGTTTTTTTCATGGTGCCATAAACATCTGAGAAATATGTATATTCCTTTCTATTCTTAATTAATAATTGCCAGAAAACTATCATTCCCAAGCCCCCACCTGGGGTGTTCCCCTAGTATTATTTACCCAGTTAACATCTTCCCAATAGCAGTTAACTAGTTAGTAGCTATTAGCTTTTTGAAAAGTATATTTACTGAAAAGGCATAGTGAGCACTAGGTAGCTTGTGGTGCAGTGGATAGAGAACTATGTCTGGAGTCAGGAAGATCTGAATTCAAATTAAGACTCAGACACATCATGGGCAAGTCACTTCCCCTGTTTGCCTCAGTTTCTTCATCTGTAGAATGAGCTGGAGAAGGAAATAGGGAACTACTCCAGGATCTCTGCCAAGAAAGTCCCAGATGGGGTCACAGAGAGTCAGCCCTAACTGAGCAACAACAACATTGTAGGCACTGAAGTATAATAACACTCCCCCACCCCCACACACACAGGAACACATCTGTGGCATCAAGGAGGCTGAATTGCCCCTGCGCAGTCCATCCGTGGGGCAGTGCAAGGGATCACTGGAGTACAGACCTTCACTTTGTTCCTGTGATAGAGAAAGTCCTAAATAACCCATTGGGCTGGCTTGGCCGGGAGCGTCCATACTGACCTGGGCTCTTGTGGCGCAAGTCAGCGGTATTCCAGTTATGGCTGGCTAGGGAGGAAGGGGGCCGTCGCCCTTTTGGGGAGGCTGGATGCCTTTTCTCCCCTTTACTTACCTCATCAAGTTCTCCAAGAGCCTGCACATCTTCAATCCGGAAGCCACCTTCTCACTCTGAGGCCAATCCCCGGTGGGCTCCCAGGTTGCCTAGGTCCCTCTCATGTGAATTAGCGGCATTTTACCATTTTCCTGGACCTTTGTCCCAGAGACAGCTTCCTCCTGGGGACTCCTGTGGTTCATGGCTATCTGACTACAGGAATCTTGGACTCTTGCCCAAGTTATTTAGCATTATCCTTTCTGGGCACACCTTGTGTGCCTGGAAGCCCCACAGGGACCATGTTTCCTTCACCCAGGTCTCCACCTGTATCTACCCTGAGGCTGTGCAAACATTAGGTGATGAGTGAATGGTTATTGAGCTAAAGGCTGGCCCTAGAGCAGTGGTTCTCAACCTTCCTAATGCCCTGACCCTTTAATACAATTCTTCATGTTGTGGTGACCCCCCCAACCATAAAATTATTTTTGTTGCTACTTCATAACTGTAATTTTCCTGCTGCTGTGAATCGTAATGTAAATATCTGATATGCAGGATGTGTTTTCATTGATAAAAATTGGACATAACCCACAGGTTGAGAACCACTGCCCTAGAGCTTAGTGTTACAATGATTCCTCCCCCCCTCCCCCAGGGAATTGGATTCTTTCACTGATTTGCAAAAGAGAAGCCTGCGGGGGAGTGGAGTGGCTTCTGTGCTGGGATTTCCCACAGATGTAGAGCCACAGGCTCACTGACAGTGAGCAGAGACAGGGGAAGAGGGGGCTGAGCTGCAGACGTCTTTGCTCTTCATTATAAGCAATGCCATGAGGCAAACTGAAGGTGCAGTTCAGTGGTTAAGAGCTGGTAGAAAGCTTTCATTGTGCCCCCAAAGATAGCATGAAGCATTGTTTTGTGGGACCCTTGGTCTTTTCATGAGAAGTATTTTCAAAAGGAGCTCTCTGAAATAGCACTGCAGTTTACTCTCAATAAGCCTGGGAGAGAGGGTGCTGCTGTCACTCTGGGTTTGCAGATGAGGAAACTGAGGCAAGCAGCAGACATGAGTTTGCTTGTGGCCACTCAGCTAATAAGTGTCTGAGGCTAGATTTGAATTCAAGTCCTCCTGACTCCAACTCCAGCTCCCTACCCACTGCACTGCCTAGCTTCCTCATGATGATGCTGGGATACTAAACATCCATCATCCTGGATGAGAAGGCAGAGGAATGCCCTGAGAAACTGGGAGAGATCTCCACATTGGGGGTGCAGGAGGCTGGGCCCACACCATGCTTCCCCCTTGTTTTTATTCTTTCCTCTAGCTTTGGACAAATCTTGACTTTTGCCCTAACTATTCCCAAGGCTGCTTCCAGGCTGCCTCCTTTGTCAGGAATGAGCCATGTTTCTGTCTTTCAAAGAAGAATCAATTTACTTTGGGAAGTATTTGGTGCTTACCAAGTTTGGGACCTTCTTGTTCTTCTAGGAAAAAGAAAGGGCGCACCATCAAGTGCATCTACCCAATCTATTTAATTAAGCTTTTGGCTTCTCCCCCAGCCCCTCCTTGGGAAATCCACTGAGAATGATGTGGGAGCTTAGATGGGTCACCATGACAAGGAAATCAGTGAGCCTGGGGCCACCTCACCAGAAACACCTGCACGGGCCTCCTTAGTCCCACTTTACTGAGAGGAGAGAGGAGGAGACCATGGGGCTAACAGCCTGTTAAGGAAATCAGTGTACATACCTGTCAGAATGTGGCCAATGTGTGAAACCAATACAGTGTCAGGAGATCTGATGACCTTCAGTTGTAGGGGTGAGGGAGCCAAGCACAGCTTTGAGGGGAAAGGGCTTTGGCCTGGAATGATAGACAGGGTTGTCTATCTACCTCCTCTACCGTGGACTCTGAAAGGGACTGGGCCCTTATGTTGGGGGAGGCATCGTCATTCCCACGCCAAGGACAAGCAGGTCACTCACTGGGAGGGAGATTCAGACCCAAGACAGTGTCTCCTCCTTGATTCCTTCACCTTTGGGGGGCTGGCACATGGAGGCCACCTGTCTCTGTCTCTTGGTATTTCTTCTGTTTGGATCCTCCCTGACTGAGGATTCTGAGGTGGTAATGCCCAGGTAAGTGGGCAGGTTGGGAGTGAACACCGGGAGCACTCAGAAGTGAAAGCTTGTGACAGAATAGGTGCCCAGAGTTGGATGGGGAAAGGCAGTACCCTGAGCAACATCAGTGAAGGAGACACTCTGAGGTGGAGAGAAGGGCCCACAAGGGACCCAGCAGAAGCCCTGCCCTCCATAGACCCAGCAACCTGAGGGCTCAGGAGTCACAGTACAGGTAGTAGCTTCAGCCCCCAGGAAAACCCTAGAACCCAGGAGAGCCAACCAGCCAATGCTCAATTGAGGGGGGGCGTGTAGAGAAGGGTAGGATATCTGGTCACTAACAAGTGCTGAGTTCTTAGAGATGGCTCCCCTTTGGGCAGAGGGGACTCTAGCAGATGCCTAGCAGGTCTGGCATCCATGGCCTCTCCTGATGTGTCTCTGCTTGGACTCACGCCCAGAGCTGGGCTCAGAGCAGGCTTCACCTCATTATGCACACTGCCAATGCAAGACAGTTTAGAGGTGATCTGAGAGCAGTCAGGTCAGTCCCCCAGTATTCTGGAGAATAGACAGGGTAATAAACTTCAGAGACCTCCCAGGCTCCTGGAGAGAGGCTGGGGTTGGGGTCTCTTGTTCTCTCCATGCTTAAAAGGAGACTGTACACATGATAGCCTTCAGAGGTTTCAGCTCCTTGCTGGAATTGGCAGTAGAAGAGCCTACTATGTGCTTGGTGCTGTACTCAGTGTTCTGGGTACAAATATAAGAAAGATAATGACTGGCGTCCCAGCACTTCCAGTCTAATGGAGGAAGACTACCCACAAAGGGAAGCTGCAGAGGGAGAAGGGTTGGGGAGGAGGTACTCAGCTCAGAGTCATGGGGGAGTATGGGCTGGTGGGAAGGAAGAGCTGGCCAGCTTGGGATCCCTTTGGGAAGAGTTCTCCCCTCTGCCTTCGAGTCCTCCATTGAGAGGGGCAGGGCAAACTGAGGAGGTGGGAGGACCAAGATGGTGCTGAGGTTTCCTGGGGGTCTGCTCGTGGTGGATCTCCAGTGTTCCAGGTGATGGCTGGATCTCTGCTGTGTCTTAGGCATCTGGGTGACAGGGGGATGTCACAAGAGGACCTTCTCACTGGCTGCCCCCACAGGACCACGTCCTAGTCTCAGGACCCAGGCAGCCCACAGGGGGTGGGCTGGGCAGGAGACCAGCTCCAAGCTGAGGCTGGCAGAGCCACAGCCAGCAGAAGCCCTCTCACTGCTGCCCTGAGGCTCCCTGGTAAGTGGTTTTGCCTTCCACCTTGTCCTGGCTGCCAATGTCCTGTGCCAGCCCCACCCCACTGTTTCCCACTCCCTTTAGTCTCAGGCTGACCTGGTGACCAGGGCTGGGTTTGTCCCTCTGAAGTAGCCTTCAGAGCAGCAACACTTGCCCTGAGATTACAAAATTGCCTCCTCTTCCCCCCCCCCCGACCCCCGTGTTGGTCAGAGGACCCAGGGGCCAAGACACATCCTCAGCACTGGAGAATTCTTACAGAGACCACCCAGGCTGGGTCCATTGCTCATCCTCTCTGGGCTGAGGATTTCTCTACCTATGTAGAAGCGCCCTCTGGTGGTGAGAATTGTATTAGCACCTCAAAGTGTCCGCTTGTGAGGTGTCCACTCCTCAGCCTTCTTGCGATGGACTACTCGGCAAAGCCGACTTGTGCTGGAGAGAATGGCTAAAAGAGAGTTTCAGTCCCGAAATCAGCCTCTCCAAAGCAGCCCTCCACGTATTGTCTGGCTGATGTTCCAGACTCAGGAAAGTGGTGGAGAAACGATAAGGCTGCCTGTGAAGCTAAACACTCTCCCCAAGCCCATCCCCGAATCTGGTGGTTAAACATTTATCGGCATACCCCCACATTTAGCTCTCCCTAAACATTGGGTGAGGGAGAGCGTGGGAGGCTCAGGGCAGGAAGGCTCTGCCAGATCGGAGGCTCAGTGACCGGGGGATAATTAATCAAACGAATCAGAATATGCGCGCTGACACTGCCACTTTGAAGCTTGCAAAGCGCTTCTCGCCATCGATTGCCTCCAAAAGTTTCTCTAGCGTTACTGGCCGATGGGTGAATGATGCCTCTGTTCTCTGGTCTCTTAGACTCCTGCTTGCCACCAAAGCTGGAAAATCCCCCTTTGCCCATCATCACAAAGGAGCAGGAAGGTGGCTTGGGGACAATCCCTGAGGGATGACAATGAACTCTCCCCACTCCAGCTCTGTCTGTGCCAAGGGAGCTGCTGGGAAAAAATACCTAGGCAAACCTAGACTACAGTCCACACAAACACATATACACACACAGAGCTACCGCATAACCCTTCCACCCTCAGTTTGAGCAGATCCAGGACCCATTTGGGCAAAGGTTACTGAGATCTGAGCTGGAGGAGCAAATTATCTCTGAGAGTTCTGGCTCAGGAAGTGTGTGTGTGAGTATGTGTATGTGTGTGTGAGTGTGTGTATGTGTGTGTGAGTGTGAGTGTGAGTGTGTATGTGTAGCAGCCTCCCCACAGTTCTGGGCCCCCAGAGATGATGGAGGTGGGGAACACTTAGATTTTTCATGCAGTGGAGGCACAATGGCTGGAAACAGGAAAAATGAGCAGCAACCTAGGGGGTGGAGAATAAACAGGTGGACGAGACTGTTGGGGGTCACCTGCCCCCCCCTTCCATGGTCATGACCAAACACTCTCTGGTTGACAAAATTGCATTCCATTACAGCCACGAAGCTTGGTCAGCCTTTCCCCAAGTGAGGGACATTTACTGCATTTTCCAGTTTTTGGTGGCACAGAAAGGGCTACAACAAAGAATTTGGTGTCTGTGGCACCACTATTTTCATTCTCCTTTATGTCCTCTGATCTCTTTGGGGCATATACCTAGCGAGGACATCTCTTGGGCAAAGGCTATGCCAGTTTAATCAGTTTGAGAGACAAAGACTGTGGCTACCATCATAGTCTGCCCACTGACAGCAGCAGTTAGGTAGGTGGAGCACTAGACATGGAGACACCAGCTCTGTAAATCCTGGGTACAAACCACTTACTGTTTGCCTCAATTTCCTCAGTTGTAAAATGCAGGTAATATTAGCTGGAAGATCAAGTGAGCTATTTTCAAACATTAAAGTGTTAGAAAAACACTTGCTCTCATCATTGTCCTCTGGGCCCACAAATGCATCAGGCCATTTCTGAGAAAGACGCTGCTGTTGTCACTGTGACATCCCGATCCCATCACATGAGTCAGAGTGGCCTCTGGGAGAATACCAGCCTCGGACATTTCCCCAGTTCCTCGATGCTGAGAAACTCTTTCCACAAAGTGTCTCATTGGATCCTTAGGCCAATCCTGAGAGGTGACTGTTGTTTGAGAAGGCTGAGAAATGGAGGACGCAAAAGGTCAGATGACCCACACTGGCAAACACTTCTGATGGGCTTCAGTTGATCAGATGGATGCCCAGATTTTTGGTAGGATGAAGCTGGATTGTGCTCAGTGGTCAGTTTTTATTAGGGTACCCCTTTTGGTCCCTTCACACCTACATACACACAGAACTCTACCATAAATGGTGCCAACCACAGGGTTGATGAGTTACTTCTTCCATTCATTGTTCTCTTAAATAATTCCAAGTCTGTGTCTAATTTGAGCTGTTAAAAGGACTAAACCTTGTTGTTCTTGGAGTCTGGGTTTGGGACTTCCAGTCCATTTATTTAATGAGGTTTCTTTTCCTAAGCAGATTTCGAAATGACTAGAAAAATCCAATTTCCCAAGAACACTTAGGCAAATCTGTATTCCATGTTATCTTCCAACTTGTCAAAATGAGCAGTCATATGAACAACCAACTGAATAGGTGCTCAAAACCACAGACAACCAGAGAAAAACAGTTTAGCACAGTGCTTGGCACTCAGGAAATGCTAACAATGCTTATTGGCTGACAGCCACCTGAGCTTTCAGCTCACACTCATCCTGTTGGGAAAGATAGTAAAAGAACAAGTCTATGTTGGAGGATGTAGGTGAAAGGGTTCAACTGTTTTGAAAGATAAATCGCAACTATGCAAGAAAAGTTCCTGAATTTTTCTTAGTTTGATTCTTTGATTCTACCACAAAGTTTATGGCACATGGAGATTATTAAAAGCAAGAAAAGATGATTTGTTCAAATATATGGAAAGCAGTACTATTTGCAATACCAAAAAGCTTCAGTGCAAAATTCTATTCGAGTCCCCGGTGGACTGGTTGACCAGATTGTGGTACATGAATGAAACACAATAGAACTGCCAGTGGTGGTGGTGTGTGTGTGTGGGGTGGGGTGGGGGGGAGTCTGAGACTTCAGGAAGAGGCTCAATTTCTCCTTCCTTGTTCTGGGGCCTCTTGTGGGGCATGGATGGGATCAATCTGTTGAGGTCCCTCCCAAACTCTCAAGTTCAGTGATTCTCTAAATGATGAATGTGAACAATTTAGAGCCTAGCAATAAGTGCTTTTTGACTTACTGTTGGGGAAGGTAGAATCAGAGAAGCAATAATGACAATTATTATACTAAAGTACAAAAGGGGTGACATTAAATAGTCCCAGTGCTCAGATCAAATGCAATAAACAATATTTGTTGTTTGTCCTTCCTTCTGGAAGAAGGCCATGACATCAGGGAGGGGATGCCATGACTTGCAAATGGATTGGATTTCAGTGAGGCAGGGCTGTGCAGTCACCACCCTCACTCTCCTTTGGAGCCAGCTGGGTCCAGTGGCCAGATACCCATCAGGATGAGGGGCTCAGAAGAGTTAATGTGCTTATCCTCCATTGGACTCAACAGAGAGGAAAGTCAGATGGGCAAGGTCACTGAGGCAATCCAGCATAATCCCTCTTTTAAGTTATTTTGCTACACTATCTTCCATGAATGTTCCTTGGATTTAATTTGATTGAAAATTTGTGTAAGGGTGGGAATTACTTGAATTAATCACCCCTTTCCATTTCCTCCAATACCTTTATCAGAAAAAGACACATCTTGACTGAATCAATCAATTAGGGGTAGGAACACAGTCTAGAACTTACCCTGAACCAATCCATCAAAGGTACTTTGATGAGGTGGACAGGAAATGTGTTCTAAGGGCCTTGGTCATATTCCATGGAGCTCATGTAAAACCAAGAAGTTAGTACAGAATTGAAGATGCCAGATTGCTTAGTGGCAGAAGCCTTCCAGTAAAGTCTCTGAGAAGCAATTGCTCCAGAGGCAAAGGAGACACATGAGCCCCCTTTTCCCTACCCCTACTCCCACTTCCTCATTGGAATCCTTGCAGAATTCCAGGGAGAACAGCAGTGGATGGCAGAGCTGGGTTGGGAGATGAGGACAAGGTAGACGTACTGAAGGAAAGCTGTTTCATGACTCTACAGGGTCTGGAAACCTAAGTGATACCTAGGGAGACTTTATGAGCCTCCCCACCTAAGAAAGAGAGAAAGGGGCTCCCAGCAACTGAGGGCTTTGGGTTACCTTTTCCCATGTGTAATCTCTAAGCTTGAGAGCTCCTTCGTATGGACTTCATACGTACCCAAAGGAAAGTGTACCACAGACCTTTTGGGGATCTTCTTGTATCAAATTAGCATCTTATTTCAATTCACTTAGTTCTACTAAAGTCTGCTTGGGTCTAATTGATATCAACTGATACTTCTGGAGGAAGTGCGCTAGTGGGTGCTCTTGAGGTACAGCACTGAATAATACGCCCTCTTCCCAGCCTCTCCAGGTCTCCTAGAACCCTGAGGGCAGATGCAGTAGACATCTTCTGGGGACTCAATATTTCAGTGTGAGTAAGAATTGGGAGAGTGAATCCGGAGCCCTACTACATTTGTTTCATTTTTTCTGCTGACAAGAAATTAGTTGTGCTGATTAACAAGATGCAGTCAGGATCTTCACATCTCTTCTTTTATTCTTCATTCTTCTTTTTTTTTTTTGCTGTTTTTGTTTTTGCTTTTTTGGAGGGCAGTTGGGGGTTAAGTGACTTGCCCAAGGTCACACGGCTAGTTTTTGTGTTAAGTGTCTGAGGTCGGATTTGAACTCAGGTCCTCCTGACTCCAGGGCCAGTGCTCTATTCACTGCGCCACCTAGCTGCCCTCTCCTTTTATTCTTAAGAATAAAGAGAATAAATTCCTCAAGTACAAGGATGAAAAATGAGGTTTTAAATAATTTAAACCAAAACAACTTCACCTCAGTTCATGACTCCCCACTCCAAAAACAAAATCACCAACTTGGCAGTTAAGAATAAGGCGATCTGTGCTATCTCTGGCCTAGTGACTGATTAACTGTAACCTTGGCCAAATTCACTTATTTCTTCTGCAGAAGGAGTTTTGATAATATGGTATTTAAGCTTCTCTCCAACTCTGACATTCTACAGGACATTATTTTCTAGTAACGTTGTCCAACACTTACCATTAGAGCATAAAATGCTCCCTCTTAAGAAATGTTCCCTCTTGATTGCGTAAAGTCTAGGACCTCTCCCTGTTGTAGAAGAAGTTTATCACCAAGTGTGGCAGTAGCAGCTTCAGACAGCCTCTTGGGTGGAGTCTGTCACTGAGACCTGACCCATAACCCCTCCCTCTCACCCCATTTATTTCAATAAGTAGAGTGTGAGGATTTTTATTTCTTTACAATTTGGTCTGATTCCGTCATGAAGAATATACCACACACCATTGTCCATCTCTGTGAACCACCAATGCCCAGAAAGCACAGAGATGGGTCTCTGTGGGTCAGAGGGACAAGACGAGAATCCCACAGTTCATTGGATATTTGGAACCTCAGCATGTGGCTTGATTTACCTGGTCTGGATGCATTGTGTAAAGAGATGGTGAGCATCTGCAGTTGCTCCAGTGGAGCTTCAGTCTCATCAGTTTGGGTGATGTGGATCACTCCCCATCCTGCCTCCTCATTTGGGTGGTTCTTGTTCATGTCTGGCCACAAGTTCTCCCAATGGGTCCCCTCTATGTGTTGTTGGGGCGCACTTCCTCACCTTTTTTCTGATGTGGATGCTAATGGACATGAGCTATCCATGGTGTCTGGTCCACCTTCCTGTCCATGTGCTCACTCCTTTGATGGCATTCTTTGTGTTGATTCTGTGACATAATTCATCATTTGTTGTGTGTCACAGCTATATATATGTTCAGACTTGCCATGCACCTCTTTCTTGCCCTTCAGAAGAGTCTCAGCTTTGATTCTTAGGAGATGTCAGGGCTCTCTGATGCCCAGCATAAAGCAGACCAGACTAGATCAGACCGTTATGAAGAATTTCTCTTCAGCTTGGTAGGCCAACCTGAAGCAGCTGCTCCCAGGAGACTGACTGACTGCTCTCCCCAGCAGCAGGTGGACGTAGCCTCAGCTTGCATCTGAGTGCTGTGTCATAAGCTTTGGCATAATGCCATAGCCAAGCAAGCATCTTTGACTTCCACATATTCTCCTATTTTAGATTCGATATCAATAAGCAAAGGTAATTGAACAAGCTCCATGTCCAAGGAATCTTACACGGTTTTGACACACCACACCCTTGGCGTCATGCAGGCTAGTACCAATCCCAGTAAGGAGGAATCACTTTTATGGTCAGGGAGAGATTGTCCAGCCATCATCATCCCCCAGGGTGTCCCTGAATACTTAACTCAGAAGCCCTGGGTGGCAGCCAAGGGCTGTTCTTGCGAGCTCTGTGATCCAGGTTAGAGTCGTGACCTGGAACTACATCCGAATCTTCATGCCAGGGAGGAAACTCCAGAGCTGGAGGGATTAAGTGACCTGGTTTTGTTTTGGTTTCCTCTTCCCAAGTGGCACCAAAGGCACATGGACCCCAGTATCATGGCCAATGCTTATGAGGCAGCGCTCAGATGCCAGCTGAGGCTTCGTCCACCTGCTGCTGGGGAGAGCAGCCAGTCAGTCCCTGGGAGCAGCTGCTTCAGGTTGGTCTGATGTGCTTGGTATCTTAGAGTATGTAAGACAAGATATCCCAATGAGTCTTCATGGCCCAGGCACATCAGCTGGCTACTAGTCAGCCCTTCCTTCGGCCAGAAACACCCAATGGGCCAAAGTGGTGAGTTGGCCACGACTTGGCTGCTCTGCTGAAAAAATCTTACCGTGCTGATCTTACTTAGGAGAATAACTATTGTGACCAGTTCTGTTCATGTTTGCTTCCTGAACCACGTGGCAGAGTGAAAAGAGGGTCCGAGTTAAAATCCTGTCTCTGACACTTACTGTGACTTTGAGCAAGTTGCTTAATCTGCCAGTTCCTCCCCCCCCCCAATTTTATTTTAGCCTCAAATGCCAGAAGACAAATAAAGAATAGAACAAAGAAACAAAAACATATCATAAACTTAAATATTGGAACTTAAATACAAAGTTAGAAAGAAATGAAAGCACATCATGTGCGAAGAAGAACATGAGAGGATTCAAAATATGGAACAAGAAATTTTCATTTCAAGAAATGTGTGATAAATAATCCTTGCATTGAGAACTGTCCATCTTCCCACCGCTTCCTTGTGAGTTTTCTTTTGTTCTCTGCTGGGTACTTTTTAACTTTTGCCCCTCCCCCAACCCCCCTAGAAGGCCACCATAAAGTTTAGACATGTTTTTCCATAGCTATAGATAGATACACACACACATACAAACATATATAGACATATTCTTTCCCAAACCTATTCTACTTCTGATCTTTGTTTTTTCTGTATATGCACATCTCTTGTTTCCATCCCTTCTGCCTCCTCCACTTTACTTTTACCACTGCCTTGCCCTCCTGTGACTTGCCTACCCCTCTCCAAGGATCCCTCCCTTACCCTCTCATTCCCATAAATCTAAACATCCTTTTCCCTCTTCTCTCATCCTCCCCTCTAAAGATCCCTCCCTTGTCCTCTCCCCTCTCCCCATGCCCCTACCATTTTATTTCTTCTGAGTTTAGATGACTTCTAGACTCTTTTAAATATATATGTATTGTTCCCTCTTACACCCATTCCCATTGAAAGTAGGTTACCAGAACTACCAGCCCTTTTCCCCCATCTAACTCCTATGTATCAATTCTTCCACTTGCACTTCATTTGTATAAAATAATTACTCCTTTTAGCTGTTCCCAAATGGTTTTACTTTTTAAAGGTTTTCTCCAATCTTTCTTATGAACTACCCAATTATTAATAATAATCTGAGACATAAATCTTATATTTTACCTATATAAAAAGTAAACAATTTGCCCTTATGATTTGCCTTTATAATCAGTCTTTGTTATGTACTTCATATTTATATTGGTTCTTGTATGTTGAATCCTCTATTAAGTTTAGTTTTTTTTCCTAAACAAAGTCTTGAAAATCTGAGAGTTTATCAAATGTCCATTTTGTTCATTCAAGATAGTAGTTAACTTTGCAGGGTATGATATTTCTGGCCAGAGTCCCAGTTCTTTTGCCCTTCCATATGTTGTGTTCTAAGACCTGTGGTCTTTTAATGTTTCTGCTGCTAGGTCTTGTGTGACTCTAATTGTGGCACCATCATATTTAAATTGCTTTAATCTTGATGCTTTAAATAGTTTTTCCTTTGTTGTACAGAGAAATAAGAACGAGCTGAGACTTGGGTTCAAGATAAATTTAGATGTGGATTTATTGATCAAGCATGCTACTGCCAGAGTTCTCACTAAAATTGGCAGTGATTTCTGGATTTTCAGATCTTGGTTATATAGGCTAAAAGCACAAAATTATAATAGAGAGGGGAGCTAGCAGAAGCTATGATGGACAGAAACAAAAGACAACCAGTGGTTAAATCTATATGACTCAGGGGAGTATGGTGCAAGGGTATGAGGGGTACAACCGTTAACTGGGTGGAGGGGCATGGGATGAGGGGAACTGGAATTCACCAGGTTGTAGTCAGAGGGGGCTGTAATTCCCCAGGACTGATCAGGGTCATGTTCTGGGCAAGGGAGGTGAAGGCCCTGCTTGATCAGCGGGGCAGGACAGGATGGTACTTAGATAAGATCCTTGCACCATAATGAGCCTGGTACACTATAACGATTCAAGGAGAAAATATGAAATACTGATTAGGGGAGAGAGAGTCAGGGAACTCCTTGAGCCATATGCCCAGACATGCCTTAAGCAGTTTCAAGCTAAACTATAAAACAGGGGCAAAGACAGAAATACAAGAAGGGCTTCGTGGTGGGCTATAAGTCAGGTGGAGTGTAGTAACCTGAGATTTGGGTTTGGGTACAACACCTTGAGCTGGGGATTTTGGAATTTGACTAGGATATTTTTCATGAGTTTTCCTCATAGGATCTCTTTTAAGTGGTGATCAACAGATTTTTTTTTTCCTTTTTCTACTTCCCCCCTTGTTCTAATGCTTCAAGGCAATTTTCTTTAATTATTTCTTGTATTATTGTCTCAAGATTCTTTTTCTGATCACAACTTTCAGTTAGTCTAATTATTTTTATATTTTCTTTTCTTGATCTATTCTCCAAATCTCTTGTTTTTCTTATAAGATGTTTCACTTTCTCTTCTATTTTTCATTATTCATATTTTGTTCAATCATTTCCTGTTGTAATTTCACTGGCTTCACTCTGTCCAATTCTAATTTTCAAGGTGTCATTTTCTTCCTTAAGATTCTGGATCTCCTTTTCTAGTTCATTGACTTTCCCTTCATAACCTTCTTGCTTTTCTTGGATTATTCTTATTTTCTTATTTAGTTTTCCCTCCATCACTATCATTTGCTTTTAAAATTCTTTTTAAAGGTCTTCTATGAATTTTTTTAGGGCAGGTGACCATTTGATGTTACTTTTGGGGTGTTTCTTTACATCAATATCCTCCTCTGAAGATGCACCCTGGTCATCTTTATTCCCATACTAGGTTTCTATAGTTGGATTCTTTCTCCTTTGCCTGTGCATTGTTTGTGGTGACAGTTTGCTTATTTGTAGTCACCTCAAGCCCTGGGGTGTGGGAGATGGTGCCTCTTGCCCCAGATCTTCAGTTCTTCCCTCTGGCCTGGAACCAATGACAAACCTCCAGCCTGCTGTAAGTGCCCACAGCCAGGGGCTTTCTGCTCCACTGCTTCTGCACTCACCAGCATGTGCTGGTCCCTTCTCACCCTCACAGCTCTTCACAGCACAGCTGGGTCTTGTGTTCCTGGTCAACAGAGGTTTCCTTGATCTTCCCAGGCTCAGACACCAAACTCCCCGCACTATCCTGGAGCTATAAGTTCTAGTGGCTGGGGCTGAGGCAGCCTCTCAAACCAGCTAACCCCAGAATTTTCCACTTGTGCTTGCTGTTAAAGTGGAACCCAGCCTGGAGGTGTTTACTCTTCACAGGGACCAAACCTTGTCCTGGGATTTTTCTTCTCATTTTCTCAAATTGTCCCAGGAGGACCCCAGTTGTACCTCAGTTCTTATTTATCTCTACACACATTTTGTTCACCTAAGGTGCTATTTTAACTCTTTTGTGGGGGACATCTTGATTTTGATGTGGGGGACATCTAGGATTTTCTGACCTCCTACACCATCTTCCCAGAATCCTCTGCCAGTTTTTGTAAGAGAAAAGGATTGTGCTAGATGCTCTGAGGTCTGTTCCAGCTATAGATACCTGAGCCTAGACCTCATTCCTGCAACTGAGACCATGCAGGTGTAGGGAAGCTGAGTCTTTTCTGTGCCAGGCAGACCAGGAGAATCTTGGACAGGACAGCAAAGAAGGCATTTGTAGGGGCAGATGAACTAAAGCATAGAAAAGTCGTTGACCATGAACAGGTCACTGCCGCATGGCAGATCCTCTCAGAAGCACTGGACTAACAAAGGCTTTCAGAGACAGTCCCTAAGCTATCAGGAGACTGCAGCAAGGTTAACAGGGTGGGACTGAGCCAAAATACTCGGCACCCATTAAACTGCCCATTCCATTCCATTCCAATAAGCAATTCAATTATATTTAATTGACATGTACTCTGTGACCTCGTTTCCAAACACATAACAAATTGATCGATAAGGACTCCGAACAGAAGATTTCATTTTGTTCTTTGCTGCAGATTTCATCATTTACAGAACTTGAGCTGCAAGATGTAGTCACGTGACCCATTCCCGGCTGTTACTTTCCAAAAGCTTCTTTCAAAATGTTTTCGCCGACTTCAGTTGATTGACTTCTGTGGATACGTGAGCACCCCAATGTGTGCCCTTTCTCTGCCCCACTACCCCCATGCTCCCTCCCAGGCAGTCTATTCTCCCTCATAAAGGGGATCCTGGAAGCTCTGCACAAATTCCAGCCACCTCCACAGTCTCACCCCCACTGGCTTCACCCAAGGGCAGTCTCTTTATTACTTTTAGGCCACTTTCCAGCACCCATTCCTCCACAGATGATCCTAGGGGAGTCTGGCTAGGAGGTGTCCCTGTTAAGCTTATTGCAGACTTTAAAATTATTTTGTTTCAATCAACAGCAGTCTGTCTTCTCTCTCATACATCCTCCTTTTAACTGAAAAAGAAAGGAAGGAAGGAAAGAAGGAAGGAAGAAAGAAAGAAGGAACAAAAGAAGGAAGGGAAGGACAGAGGGTGGAAGGAAGGGAGAGAGAGAGGGAGGGAGGGAGGGAGGAAGGAAGGAATGAAGGAAGGAAGGAAAAAAGAAAGGAAAGTAAGAAATGAAAAGAAAGAAAGATGTATTATAAACACGTATAGTCAAGAAAAACCAAAGTTTGTTGAGCCCAGAGCCTCCTGTTGGAGGGCTGTGCAAACAGCACCTCCTGACTTGGCCGCAGGGCTTCTCTCTCAGTTTGAGGAGGCAGCACTGGCTGGTCCAGCTGGGTTGTGAGAGTCAGTCCTGGCTCCTTGCCTGATGGGCTAAGTCCATTCAGCAAGCATTTATGTAGCACCTGCTATGTACCAGCCACTATGCTAGGGGCTTCATGTAGCAAAACAGAAGGAAAGACAGACAGTGCCCTCTCTTAAGGACATGACATTCACTTGGATCACTTGCCATATATCTGGACTTGACTCTTCAGCTGGACTTTATTAGACTTTTACTTTCAGAGCAACTAGGTTGTGCTGTAGATAGAGCACCCGCCCTGAAGTCAGGAGAACATGAGTTCAAATGTGACCTCAGATGGTTACTAACTGTGTGATCTTGGACCAGTGACTTA